>JAVTVY010035720.1:0-149390 GCA_036873755.1 Hanleya hanleyi | reverse complement strand
TCTCTCTCTCTCTCTCAGTTTGCCGACATTGGCCTGCTATTTGCAAAAATGGACAGAAGAGGGATGCGCAAATACATGACGGCAAGATAACACAGCCTTAAATGCAACTGGATTTTACCTAATTTTTGTTTTTGGCTATAACGTCTGAGGATGTTCAATCTAATTAAAATTAAATCCTGTCTGCTCCACCATTTGGATATGTCGGTTGAAGGATCTAAGAGGCTTGCAGTAACTCGAGTGACAGCCAATCCTGAGAACACTTCATAGTGCTTTGAATGGAACATTAATGATAGAGAATTTTTGGTTGGCTCAGTCGACATAGACACCGCGCTGTTGGGGTGCCTTTTCATGTTTCCACGGTCCCGACATTGTGGCACCATAATACGTGGTAGATATATGGACTGATCTTTGGTGTAAACATTAGGATAAACGGACACTGTGACCTATCTCCCCTCCCCGACTGCAAGTGGACTAGTCCAGATGCGACCATGATGTCATAATGCTATTAAATATTCATGGTAAAGGCGCTCAGAACACCAAATTCAATTGTAATACTTAATATTCTATATAGCGAACACCAGAGGTCAGAACACCAAATTCAATTGTAATACTTAATATTCTATATAGCACTCTACGATTGGGGAGCATTGATAGGATATCAATTTATTAAGATTGGGGATTGTTTGGATATCATGTGTTTTCACATAGTGTTCAAATGAACATTGCATTCAGAGCGTGACTGATACTCTGGACACGACTTGGAATTCATTTGGATAAAGAATAATGATCAGTGATTTCGGAATTTATATATAGAACATCATTATGTCTTGCTGACATCATTGAAAACTGTTTTTCTTGTATTTATTTCATACACATTGGAATTGAGGCTGACTGTCATACGAAATAGGTTTTGCGATTATTGAAGCGGAATTTCTTTATGGACTGCGGCTGATTATTGAATCTTCATATCGAATCTGACACTTGCTAGTGATATAACTATTGTATTGACAAATTCATTGGATCTTTCTTTTCTTATTTTTTTTTTCAATTACCTTTTATACAAAAGGAAGGCATTGGAATGTTTGTTTTTGTTTGTCAATATCAATTAAGCATCACAGTGTAATAGAACGTTCCCATAATGTATATCTAGCTTCAAGAATGGAACCAAAGATACTGACAAGTATCAATTTTCGAATGAGATATATTTATCGAATTAATTTATATGAACTGAGGTATACATTTTCAATTTCGACCATTCACATCTTTGTTTGATGTGGATGTTATACGAATTAGGTGTTTGGATTATACACGTTGAGTGGGCACGGGTTTCTGTTGCTTAAATGCATTTTTTCTCACTTTATGCATCATATTTGAGAACAGTTTGATGGAATCTGCCTTTCGTCTTCTCTCAATACTTTCTGACCTGAATCCATTCCTTTCATTTCATGTAACATTCATTCATTTCATCTAGCAAATTAACTGGTTTTCTCTAATTAGATATCGAAACATTGGCGAGATTCGAAAAGTTGAATCCATCTTCTGTCTGTATGTCCATAATTTCGATATGACACTGATGGAGTTAACAAATGCAAGCGGCAACTTTATATAGACCCGTTCTTGGTTAATAATTGACCACAAGCTAGATTAATAAATGCAAGCGGCAAGTTCATGTAAAGCCGTTCTTGGATAAGAGTTGACCATTATCAGCTAGTTGATAAACCTAAGTCGAGCAGAGTTTAACATGTGTGAAACATATTAAACACATACAATAATTGAACGTAACATTAAAAGGGTGGTGAGAAACGAAGCCGGCGTACAGACAAGAACTCATATTACCCCACCGACAAATATACTGACTGGATATTTCTAAAAACATCACAAGAACCAAAAGTGACCCCTGTGATGATTTTTATCTCAACCCCGCTTTTATTGTGACTGTTCATGTGGATATATTGAATGACATGACCACACGGCCCCTAACACGGACTTGGGCGGTATTAGATACAAATATTTCAGAGCGACGATATATAGCCCTCTAACACTGACTATGCTATAAAGAATATACACGAGAGTTCAAAACAGACATTACAGAGACTTCATTCCAGAAGTAGATAGATAGATAGATTCTTTATTGCCATGAATATGTAAGTATTATACATAGCGCCACATGTGGCAGATAAAAAGAGGAAATAATTGCACATAAAGATTGAAGCATTCGAAGTTTGATTCCTCGTTTTGCTCAACTAGTATTCAATCACAAAGTGTGACCCAAGTGTGAAGAAGATATCGAAGCATAATCACCCCTACCCCCATTCCTTGTTTGTTTTTGTGTAACTCAGAGAGCATTGGGAGAAGGCAGCATGCGACCTTACTCATTATCGTAGACACCAACACCCCATTTCAAGTGAGCCATGCGTTCGTAGTCTTGAAAACACACATCAAGCAAAAGCTAACAGGGTAACAATACACCGCTGGAAAATTACAACAAAAGTGCAAGAATAAAATACTTCCATGGTGATAATAACGACATAGTGACACCAATATTGAAGATAATCGGAATCGGATTGCTTTATCTGAATGATCAGTACACAGACTCAATATGTGATAAATTTCATTGCGTTAGGATCGGGGAGAAATAAAATACTAGAACGTAATCACCCCTACCCCTATTTCGGCTTCATATTTCTCATGCTCTGGTGCCGTTAAACATGGTTATGTTGCATCCATGAAGTGCATATTACATGGTTAAACCAGGTCTAGAATTAAAGAAGAGAGGATTATCTTTCACAAATACTAATCAGGCAGAATACAAAATGAATTTTTGCAACTGCAAAACAAAAAATCGAGTCTCATTTCTAAAAAAATCGAGGAAAAATATATCCTCCAAGTTATGACGTCATCGTGACGTAAAAAAACGTAAAAGACGTAACTTGGATTAAGTTATCTAATAGAACATTATTCAGAGGTCAGGTATGGGAAGTTACAGAAAGTTTAGTGCAAGAATAAAAAAGATATACGTTCATAAATACCCCTATCCCCATCTTAGAGTTAAGTTTTTCTTGTTCAGACAGCGGTGAAGAAATGCATGCTGCCAAGTTAGGCACCACCGTAGATGCCTACATCAGGTCTAGAACTGACCAGGAGATGATACTCGTTCATAAACTGTTACCAAACTAAATCTACGCGGGGGGTGCTACGAAAACCTTATTTAGACCCCTTTTTGCGATTTGGCTACCGGACTATTTCATTGCAAACAAGATTGAGCAAACAGACAATATCCAGCAATAAAGTCGTTTCTTATTCATTACAATTAATGTTTCCTCCCAATCCCTTGCTGTGATTATATTAAAGTTACGTGTACCCATGCCAAATTCATTATAATCCAAGTTTTCACAATATAAACTTGAGTGGATAAGAGAGATGAGGAATTCCAACTAACCTCGATTTTTGTGGGACACCCTCAATGAGATTTTGTTTTTCTGTCCTATTTCGGGCCAGATTATGAGTTTGTCTCCAACAAAATCATAATAATTTACTTCTGTACGACACTTGGTTCAAATGAAACAATTTGAAATACTATCTAGATATAAGCATAATGTTTTATAGAAATAAAGAAAGAAAAAACAGAACAAGGCGCGATAATCAGACACAAATAAAGAAAAAATACAATTTCTAGATTCATGACGTCATAGCGACGAAACTAAAGAAATTATCGGAAGTCTGGTTACTCTACCTTTCAGGTCAATATCCAAAAGCAATGCGTGGAGCATTTCAGTATGATAAACAGCGAACTAAAGAAAATATGGGAGGGTAATCTCCCCTACCCCATTTGAATTTAATGGTGTCATGACCGGATAGCATCTATATGAATCCATGCTGAGGTTAAACGGGACTTACTAGAAAGAGGTATCTGGTCTAGAATAAAGGGGCAGACATATTTCTTTCAAGATTATATGTCAAATATCATCAAGAATGGATTACTGCGAAAGAAACGGAGAAAATCGGAGAAAATATTTCCCAAAACTCGTGAGACAAAGGCTGCTCGAGCTTATGACGTCACTATGACGTGGATATATTAGTTAGAGGGATTTGAACTGTTTTATTTGAAAGGTCATTATTCGGAGGTAAACTTGTGTAAGTTTCAGATCGCGAAGCGCAGGGGTACTAAAAATATTAGGGCTGAATTACCACTACCCCCATGTCGGTTTTAAATTTTTCAAAACCAGTCAGCATCAAACAATTGCATGTAGCAAACTTAGGCACCACCGTAGATAACTACATCAGGTATTTAATTGACCGGGAGATGTTGATCTTCATGAAAAAGAAGTCAAACAAAATCTACGCGGGGGGTGCTACGGAATGACACGTTCTCGCGAGTGGCACCCGGACTAAAATATGGGTAGAACCGAAATGGCGACCGTGTTGGGATGGTCTGATATCTCGGTAAACTAAGATGGTATAGGGGCCGTGAGGATACTTCATAGTCGCCACATCAACAGCTGCAATAAAAACGCGGCAGAGATACTTAGGCCACGTTGGATAATCCACCTCATTCTTGGGTCTGACTGTGAGGTGCCGAGGGAAGCTGAATCATATGGTGGCCTTTTAGTTGCCAGACGTCGTCAATTTTCCCCCACCTTTCTGCATATCGCTCCAATGTATTACCTGTATATGGTAGCTATCTGCTGGTGGACTGTTGGTCTCCGAGGCCCGCCCCCTGTACATGTCATTCGACAAATATGTGTAGGTTTATTATTTTGGCGGGAAATTTAAACCGTCGGGCATTACAGATTAGTTTTTCAAAGTATTCTTGCATTTACCATGTTTATCCCATGTTGAGACATTTACGCCATCGGGCGTCCTCGATGCTCATCCATTAACATCAAACGAGTTATTTGTTTGAGCTGATCTGTCATCACAGCACCCGAGCTAGTGTATCTAAATCCGCTTAAGCCGATGTTAGGGGCCGTGTGAATACTTCATATTCTTCACATGAACAGCTGCAATAACAGCGCGGCTGAGATACTAAGCGTAAGTCCACCGTATTCTCGTGTCTGAGATCTGAATGTGAGGTGTCGAGAAAAGCTTGTGGTTGAGTCATATGGCCGCCAGACGTCAGTTTGTACCACCTCTTGTATATCGCTCCAATTAATCACATATATATATATATCTCTCTCTCTCAGTTTGCCGAGATTGGCCTGCTATTTGCAAAAATGGACAGAAGAGGGATGCGCAAATACATGACGGCAAGATAACACAGCCTTAAATGCAACTGGATTTTACCTAATTTTTGTTTTTGGCTATAACGTCTGAGGATGTTCAATTTAATTAAAATTAAATCTTGTCTGCTCCACCATTTGGATATGTCGGTTGAAGGATCTAAGAGGCTTGCAGTAACTCGAGTGACAGTCAATCCTGAGAACACTTCATAGTGCTTTGAAGGGAACATTAATGATAGAGAATTTTTGGTTGGCTCAGTCGACATAGACACCGCGCTGTTGGGGTGTCTTTTCATGTTTCCGCGGTCCCGACATTGTGGCACCATAATACGTGGTAGATAATATGGACTGGTCTTTGGTGTAAACATTAGGATAAACGGACACTGTGACCTATCTCCCCTCCCCGACTGCAAGTGGACTAGTCCAGATGCGACCATGATGTCATAATGCTATTAAATATTCATGGTAAAGGCGCTCAGAACACCAAATTCAATTGTAATACTTAATATTCTATATAGCACTCTACGATTGGGGAGCATTGATAGGATATCAATTTATTAAGATTGGGGGTTGTTTGGATATCATGTGTTTTCACATAGTGTTCAAATGAACATTGCATTCAGAGCGTGACTGATACTCTGGACACGACTTGGAATTCATTTGGATAAGGAATAATGATCAGTGATTTCGGAGTTTATATATAGAACATCATTATGTCTTGCTGACATCATTGAAAACTGTTTTTCTTGTATTTATTTCATACACATTGAAATTGAGGCTGACTGTCATACGAAATAGGTTTTGCGATTATTGAAGCGGAATTTCTTTATGGACTGCGGCTGATTATTGAATCTTCATATCGAATCTGACACTTGCTAGTGATATAACTATTGTATTGACAAATTCATTGGATCTTTCTTTTCTTATTTTTTTTTCAATTACCTTTTATACAAAAGGAAGGCATTGGAATGTTTGTTTTTGTTTGTCAATATCAATTAAGCATCACAGTGTAATAGAACGTTCCCATAATGTATATCTAGCTTCAAGAATGGAACCAAAGATACTGACAAGTATCAATTTTCGAATGAGATATATTTATCGAATTAATTTATATGAACTGAGGTATACATTTTCAATTTCGACCATTCACATCTTTGTTTGATGTGGATGTTATACGAATTAGGTCTTTGGATTATACACGTTGGGTGGGCACGGGTTTCTGTTGCTTAAATGCATTTTGTCTCACTTTATGCATCATATTTGAGAACAGTTTGATGGAATCTGCCTTTCGTCTTCTCTCAATACTTTCTGACCTGAATCCATTCCTTTCATTTCATGTAACATTCATTCATTTCATCTAGCAAATTAACTGGTTTTCTCTAATTAGATATCGAAACATTGGCGAGATTAGAAAAGTTGAATCCATCTTCTGTCTGTATGTCCATAATTTCGACATGACACTGATGGAGTTAACCCTACCTGGCCCGGGGGGGGGGCCATTATGGCCCCCCCTACCAAACTTTCTGCACTATCTCCGGACCGGCAAAAAATGGAGAGCTGAAACTCCGTGACTTTATCGTTTGTCTTATTGGTGTCATTTTGAGCCTATTTTCATAACCCCCCGAGCAGAGAATCATGGGTAAATTCAAGATGGCGGCCACGTGGTGTACCAGAAAAGTGATGTTTTTGTCATATTTCTTCAAAATTTCTGCTTTTCCGCAATGAAAAGTGGGCAAAAACTATTTTATTTCATATGACATTAATATTTGCTAATTTTTCATGCAGTTTTTGTGGAGAAATTGCAAAAATAAAAAATTCGGAAAATCTGACCGAAAAATCGACCAAAAAATGGCGTTTTTCAAAATGGCGTCACTGTGACGTCATCAAAGCGGCCATCTTGGATTTTTTTACATTTTCTGGTAGAGCTTGACACAAGGGTATAGTGTACTAAGTTTCAGCTCCCTATCTCAAGGGGTAAGAAAAATAATTAGGGGGGGCCATTTCGGCCCCCCCCCCAGGCCTGGACAGGTCCCAAAAAGCCCAGGCCAGATAGGGTTAACAAATGTAAGCGGCAACTTTATATAGACCCGTTCTTGGTTAATAATTGACCACAAGCTAGATTAATAAATGCAAGCGGCAAGTTCATGTAAAGCCGTTCTTGGATAAGAGTTGACCATTATCAGCTAGTTGATAATCCTTAACCTAAGCCGAGCAGAGTTTAAATGTGTGAAACATATTAAACACATACAATAATTGAACGTAACATTAAAAGGGCGGTGAGAAACGAAGCCGGCGTACAGACAAGAACTCATATTACTCCACCGACAAATATACTGACTGGATATTTCTAAAAAACATCACAAGAACCAAAAGTGACCCCTGTGATGATTTTATCTCAACCCCGCTTTTATTGTGACTGTTTATTGTGGCTGTTCATGTGGATATATTGAATGACATGACCACACGGCCCCTAACACGGACTTGGGCGGTATTAGATACAAATATTTCAGAGCGACGATATATAGCCCTGTAACACTGACTATGCTATAAAGAATATGCACGAGAGTTCAAAACAGACATTACAGAGACTTCATTCCAGAAGTAGATAGATAGATAGATTCTTTATTGCCATGAATATGTAAGTATTATACATAGCGCCACATGTGGCAGATAAAAAGAGGAAATAATTACACATAAAGATTGAAGTATTCGAAGTTTGATTCCTCGTTTTGCTCAACTAGTATTCAATCACAAAGTGTGACCCAAGTGTGAAGAAGATATCGAAGCATAATCACCCCTACCCCCATTCCTTGTTTGTTTTTGTGTAACTCAGAGAGCATTGGGAGAAGGCAGCATGCGACCTTACTCATTATCGTAGACACCAACACCCCATTTCAAGTAAGCCATGCATTCGTGGTCTTGAATACACACATCAAGCAAAAGCTAACAGGGTAACAATACACCGCTGGAAAATTACAACAAAAGTGCAAGAATAAAATACTTCCATGGTGATAATAACGACATAGTGACACCAATATTGAAGATAATCGGAATCGGATTGCTTTATCTGAATGATCCGTACACAGACTAAATATGTGTTAAATTTCATTGCGTTAGGATCGGGGAGAAATAAAATATTAGAACGTAATCACCCCTACCCCTATTTCGGCTTCATATTTCTCATGCTCTGATGCCATTAAACATGGTTATGTTGCATCCATGAAGTGCATATTAGATGGTTAAACCAGGTCTAGAATTAAAGAAGAGAGGATTATCTTTCACAAATACTAATCAGACAGAATACAAAAAGAGTTTTTGCAACTGCAAAACAGAAAATCGAGTCTCATTTCCAAAAAAATCGAGGAAAAATATATCCTCCAAGTTATGACGTCATCATGACGTAAAAAAACGTAAAAGATGTAACTTGGATTACGTTATCTAATAGAACATTATTCAGAGGTCAGGTATGGGAAGCTACAGAAAGTTTAGTGCAAGGATAAAAAGGATATACGTTCATGAAGAAATGCATGCTGCCACCTTAGGCACCACCGTAGATGCCTACATCAGGTCTAGAACTGACCAGAACATGATACTCGTTCATAAACAGTTGCCAAACTAAATCTACGCGGGGGGTGCTACGAAAACCTTATTTAGACCCCTTTTTGCGATTTGGCTACCGGACTAATATCCAGGCTGTAGGTTGTCTGATAGGATATTTATAGCTGACCATTACATTATCCAATCCACAGTGATAACATTTTAGCCATCTGACTAGTAAATGTTTACCCCTGCTTTTCACCCGTGATTTCACCCGTGCTTTACCCGGACTTTACCCGGACTTCTATACCCGTATTTCCAAACCCGGGGTGAAAGTCACTCAGAGTCTCGGGGTACCCTTACAAACCAATAAGCTGGGGAATTGGTGGGGTTTATGTGGGGCAAGCTGTGTAGGGATCATGTGGGGAATGTGTAGGACAGCCAATGTGGGGAATGTGTAGGGATTTGGTAAAATCCCCACATTGGACTTAGTCATGGAAAAGGAGTTTCTTAATGCTGCTTAGCTGAATTAAATCCCCGCACTATCCCAACCTCAGCCCCACGTGTTCCCTACATGTGGGGATGATGCGGGGAACTATATTTAAATCTGGTATGGGATAGACCCACAATATTTCTGCAGTAAGTCAAGCATGGCACAGAAAACCCCACAATATCCCCACGTGGGGAATCTGCGGGGCAGAAAAGCCCACAACATCCCCACGTGGGGAATCTGCGGGGCAGTAATTCCAGCATGGGACGGAAAACCACAATATCCTCAAATGGGGAATCTGCGGGGCAGAAAACCCCACAATATCCCCAGGTGGGGAATCTGCGGGGCAGTAATTCCAGCAGGAGAGAGAAAACCCCACAATATCCCCATGTGGGGAATCTGCGGGGCAGTAATTCCAATATGGGAGAGAAAACCCCACAATATCCCCACGTGGGGAATCCGCGGGGCAGAAAACCCCACAACATCCCCAGGTGGGGAATCTGCGGGGCAATAATTCCAATATGGGAGAGAAAACCCCACAATATCCCCACGTGGGGAATCTGCAGGGCAGAAAACCCCACAACATCCCCACGTGGGGAATCTGCAGGGCAGTAATTCCAGCATGGGAGAGAAAACCCCACAACATCCCAGGTGGGGAATCTGCGGGGCAGTAATTCCAATATGGGAGAGAAAACCCCACAATATCCCCACGTGGGGAATCTGCGGGGCAGAAAACCCCACAACATCCCCACGTGGGGAATCTGCGGGGCAGTAATTCCAGCATGGGACAAAACCCCACAATATCCCCACGTGGGGAATCTGCGGGGCAGTAATTCCAATATGGGGCAGAAACCCCCACAAAGAGGTATGGCAACGTCTCCACAGTAACCCTAGGGGATGGCTCGGGGTTGTCGCCCCCGAATGTACCAACAATGGGTTATTTTCGGGGTAGTTATTTGGGAGTGGGGAATGAATTGGGCAGAGCACTCTGCAGTATCCTCACAAATGGGGAAATTACGGGGCAGGGTGCACAAAACACCATCTGTACAGAATTTCTGGGGTGTGGGGGAGGGGGCATCTTCTATTTGAAAGGGCATGTCATTTGTACAGACTGTCTAGTCTGTCCCGATTCCTCCTGCAATATCATCCATCCCTTAAAATAACCACCAGCAGAAGCAAAATCCACGCGTATTTCACCTTTTATTCTTTAACAGCATAAAATATATATTGTACCATGTCTTAAAACACCCGAGCACAAAATAGGAAGCACAATGAAAGTCTGTGTCAAGTAGAATGGTTTTTTTTCATCCCTCAAAGGTTTAAAAAATCTGTCTTGGTCTTTTCCCACCTGTTGTGGGATGGCCTTTAGCATTCCTTGGGGGACTGTCGTTGTCATCGTCAGAGGATGACAAATCCACAGCAGATGAGAGTGAAGCTGAAGAAGAGTCCACCAGTTCTTCCGACATGTGGAGATCATGCTTCTTCATTGGTGTTTTCTGGCGTACTCTACCTGACCTTGCTGCATCATGGCATTTCTGAGTGATGCGTCTCCTTACTTTGGACCACAGTGTGCCCTTGAACTGGATGCAAACATAAGCTGGAAGTCAAACAATGAAAAACGATTAGTATATTCTGAATGCCCGAGCTATACAAGAAACAAATATGGTTGAGCATACAGAAAACGTCGACTCAGCTCAAAAACATTTGTGCACATCTACACATGGTACCGACCATATGTACCAAATTTCAAAAGAATCCATCGAAAAGTCTGAGACGAGTTGCATTCACGAGGATAGTATGTGGCAAATAAAAGATTTCAGACCAAAATCAAGGGGAGTAACTCAAGAAACTGTTGAATCAACTCGAAATAAGTTTGGCACCAATCATGTGCACCTAATTTCAAAAGAATGCAATGAAACCCCCAGGACGAGTTTCGTTGACGAGGACTAGGTGCCAAATAAAAGTATTCCAGACTAAAATCAAGGGCGGATAACTCAAGAAAGCGTTGAATTGGTTCGAAAAAAGCTTATGCACATCTACACATGATACAGATCATGTGTACCGAATTTCAGAAGAATCCATTGAAAACTCTGGGAAGAGTTGTGTTGATGAGGACAGTAGGTGCCAAATACAAGGATTTCAGACCAAAGTCAAGGGGAGTAACTCAAGAAAACATCGAATCGGGCCGAAAAAAGTTCGTGCACAATTACACATGGTACCGATCATGCATACCACATTTCAGAAGTATCCATTGAAAACTCTGGGACGAGTTGTGTTGACGAAGACAGTAGGTTTCAAATACAAGGATTTCAGACCAAAATCAAGGGGAGTAACTCAAGAAAACGTTGAATCGGACCGAAAAAAGTTTGTGCACATCTACACATGGTACCGATCATGTGTACCAAATTTCAGAAGAATCCATTGAAAACTCTGAGAAGAGTTGCGTTGATGAAGACAGTAGGTGCCAAATACAAGGATTTTCGACAAAAATCAAGGGGAGTAACTCAAGAAAACGTCGAATCGGGCCGAAAAAAGTTAGTGCACAATTACACATGGTACCGATCATGCATACCAAATTTCAGAAGTATCCATTGAAAACTCTGGGACGAGTTGTGTTGACGAAGACAGTAGGTTCCAAATACAAGGATTTCAGACCAAAATCGAGGGGAGTAACTCAAGAAAACGTCGAATTGGGCCGAAAAAAGTTTGTGCACATATTCACATGGTACCGATCAGGTGTAACAAATTTCAGAAGAATCCACTGAAAACTCTAGGACAAGTTGCATTGACGAGAAAAAGTTAACGGACGGACGGACGACGCTATACCATAATACGTCCTGTCAAATTTGACGGGCATATAAAAAGTGTTATAAAACATTTCATCAGAAGGCAATATGGATCTGTTACTGGGAATATATTTGAAACAACTTTGAAACTCTTAACCCCTTAGCCTAATGTACAGTAAGTCAAGGGGCTGACCCTGAAACATGCCAGGTAAATAACAACAAAAAATTGTTGGGGACATCACTTTAGACGTTTTTTTGTTTTTTTTCAAAATAAGCTACAAATAACTGGTTTGGCACCCCTTTCCCCACAGCTGGTGGGACATACCACCTCTTAGAAATGAACAGGATATCACAGTTTTTTCTCAGACATGCAGTGATAATAAGATTTCCTCACCTCCAGGTGTAACTTCCTTTCCTTGTAGGAGAGGATAACTGGTATTCACATGAGGTCCACAAGCCGATCTAATCCATTATCCTGTTACCAATGCACACAATGAGAGTGGGGTCCAGTATTTGCCTGTTCCAATAGATCATTGAAATACAAACACAATTAGATAAAACTCAATCAGGGCAGTATACATTCTGTAGCAAATTATTGTCACTGCATGAACTGGTTAGGGATACTACCAAAATAGAGTACTCTCGCTGAACAAGAAAAGACAATAACCAATAAGCTGTTCCATCAACTTTTAATGACCCGCACAACTGGGATGAAAATTCAATTCTACATGGTCTGGTGCCAATTTTATTTAATAAATTGATTATGTATGTCAAAAAGTTCTTAAACTTTAGTACAGTGTATTTTGTGAACTAACTGTCCTCCGATAATTACTGGAGGATACATTTTATTTCTTTAAATTTTTATTCATAGCAATTTATCTGTATTTCCTAAAGTTATAATCTTATGAAAGTCAGTTACGGGTAGGAACAGCTCGCTGTGAAGCTGCCAGGGTTGTCTGAGACAGCAATATCGCATATTTACCTATAATCGTCCTTGAATTATACTAATCGACAAATTAAGCATATTTAACTCCATGTACACTGCAAATTTATCTCACAGTTATAACAGACCTGCTTGTATCTATATAATCCATAAAATCTGATTAAATTCAGCCCTAGTACAGCGATAGGACGAATAACATAAACATGTGCAACTTAGTTTACAATTGTTTTGTGACTAGGTGGAATAATTTGTCAAAACTTGACTAGTTCATATCAGTATACATCATGTATCAAATAATATCTTATGTTCATTCAACTACCTATTGTTGGATTATCTCCCATGTATGATCACTGTGGGCATTTTATGCAATACATTGCACTGGACATGTAGGATAACAGTCCCTGATAAAAAAAAGTGTTTGGAAGCTTTGCATATAACTCTTGAAACTTACTCAGGTTGATCAGGTTGGGGAAAATACCTTGATCGAGGTATAGACCTATAGATACCTCGAATGGGGTATAGGGCTAAGTCAACTTCAGTTTTTATATATTTATGGATAATGTGGACATCCACACATACCACGGACTGCATGAATCTTTCAACAACATCTATGGCTTCATTGTTCCATGTTTTTCACATCAATTTATTGCATCGTTTTATGCGACTAATCATTTAAATTAGCCACTTCAATATTTCAAAAATGAAAGATGGCTTCAAATGACATATTTGGTGAAATTTATTCTGTAAATAAAAATGGCATGTGATGGCATACTTCGATGTCCGGAAGGTCATGCGCAAGTTGCAGGATTTGAGAGCCAATGCCTAGTTAATAAATCAAGATTAATTGACAGACCCATAATCTAATCTGCTAGCATGTGCACATAAAAAACAGACCTCTGGTCTGGGTATTCTGACCCTGCCATGTATGTGCATGGTAGGAAATTGTGCATTTAATCTAATTTACTCATCAGTCAATGCATCTACATTCATGCAATTCATGGAATTATCTCATAGCATGCTATTTAGTTACATAATAAATTTCCCTGAATATGTCATTTGAAGCCATGTTTCATTTTTTAAATATTAAAATGGCTAATTTGGATGATTAGTCGCATGAACGGAGAAATAAGTTGCTTTGAAAATCATGGAACAATGAAGCCAAATATGTTGTCGTAAGATCCATGCAGTCCAGGGTATGTGTGGATGTCCACATTTTCCATAAATAAAAAAAAACTGAAGTTGACATAGCTCTATACCCCATTTGAGGTACAGGCCTATACCTCGATCGAGGTATAATACCCTGATCAAGGGATAATATCCCGATCAAGGGATTTTCACTAACCTGTTGATTATGTATACTTACATTTAGTCAACACTTCTGTGATACCCATACCCTCTTCACTGACGACTGTTTCACCAACTACATACAAGTATTCCGGGTTTATTACCAACACTGGGTCAATAGGTTGTTGCTCATTTGTCTGTACTGGCACATGAATTGGATATTCTGCCTTTATTGAGCTGTGGAGCTGGAAATAATGATAATAAATAAGGTCTCAAGCCACTATCACATTAGATAGTTTAGTTTATATTCAATTTAATTTGTACCCCCTTTAAAATTCAAAAAAATGTCTTTCAGGCTCCCCTGATTATTTTTTAAAATTTAAATAAAATAAAAATACTAAAGTTATAATATATAAATATATTTAACTTGAAGTTGATAGAAGTCTGTTATTTTAAAAAAAATAATGTGTAGAAGTCGATTCACTCAAGCCCCTCCTCACCCCAAATCCTCAGATTGATGACAGTTGACAACACAGTTGCCTGGCCTGTAGGATATTGGATGGTCGATGTCTACGTAATTATTTCCAATAAATTATGAAAATTAATAAATATTAAAAAAAAAAAAATTAAATCGATTTTGTTTTTTTAAATATTTTTTCTAAGTGTATTTCTCTTTCATCTTTGGCTCAATTAAAGTCATTCCCTATACTGTCAAGCCGAGTTACTACAGTTTTTAATTATCTACCATACCCTGCCCTCTATGACATAGAATAAGAGAGAAGTTGGGAATAGAACCTCTCAACACGGTCATTTCAAAACATTCTCAGAAAAGAACGAAAGCCTACCTTTCCAAGTGCTATCCGTTTATTACTTCCCAAGTGGACCAGCCTTCGGAATATATGCGCTTTGTATATCTAAACCTTCCCTTGAGGAGAGAAATTCATTCTTCGCGCCAAAACACGGCTTTTCAAACTTTTAGCCAGCACTCCGGCGAAACACACTTCCGTCAGAATTTTAAGAACCGCGCTATACAATATTATCAGCGACGATTGGTCGAAATTATATCCAAACGTCATCTCCTGCCCACTGGATTATCTACCCCTGGCTTTTGGAGATAATTTCAACCAATCGTCGCTGATAATATTGTATAGCCCGGTTCGTAAAATTCTGACGGAAGTGTATTTTGCCGGAGCTGGCGCGTGTTTTGGCGCGAAGAATGAATTTCTCTCCTCAAGGGAAGGTTTAGATATACAAAGCGCATATATTCCGAAGGCTGGTCCACTTGGGAAGTAATAAACGGATAGCATTTGGAAAGGTAGGCTTTCGTTCTTTTCTGAGGTGGCTGTGAACAGAAATATCTTGGGATGCTGACTGTGAAAAGGCCTACTTTTGGGGTCTTGATCAGAGGAGGCCATAAACACAGAGCCTATTCATATTTCATATATCAAAATAACTCTATGTATCTCAGAAATATTTTGAGGCCAAAAGATTTGAGTGTTGAAAAAAAAAATTTACACACTGACCTGTTTACAGCAACAACAACAACACTGAAATGTGGGCTCATTTTTCACAAAATACATCAACTTCAGCTGACGGCTCAGGTATCCACTACGCAAATGAGATGTTTATATTCACCAGGACTCTGTCAATTAACTCCAGTAGCTTTAAAAAAAGTGGAAATTTCTTGCTGATCGCCAGCTCAATTTTAATGTAATCTGTCAGAGTTACAAAAATGGCGCCCAGAATATAGCCTCGTTCCGAAGTGCATGATGTCATCACCAATTCATCACTGAATCTCATAATTTTTATTTTAATTCATCCATTCTGATTTTCTATCAACATTTAGGCTGAATTTATATCAATATAATCTAAAAAAATGACATATTCAATTTTAAAATCAAGTTTTGAGGGGAATTCCAGTCCGTGACCTCTATAAACATTGGGATACTCCCTCGTTTTTTCTACGAAACAGTGAACTCCACCCTTATAGAACAGAAAAGTTGTTTTCAAATATCTCCTAATCTATTATGCAAATAAAGCAGGAAATTCTGAACAGTTTGGTGTATCTGGCATCGAAATCGATTAAAATCTCACCGAAATATCGAGTATTCCCAATCCCATATCATGGATTTTCACCAATCAACGGTACTCATTTAGAAATACCATTATCTTCACATGTAATCATGTATTCATGAATACATGTAATGCAAGTACATGTACATGTTGCAGAGGAAATGTATCAGGATCTAATTATAGAGTATAATCCATGAACAGAAGTAAATTAGCAGCCTGACTTATGTGTACATGTAACCGACATAAGTTTATACATGTATTGTGATGTCACAACACAAGCCATTTTGTTATGACGTCACGTCATAATAGTATATTGCAACAAGTAAGTGCTATGATGTCATTCACAGAGATGACGTCACAAGATAATGCAGCCAATGTACCATAAGCTATCAACTGTTCAAGTATACATGTACTGTTGTGTAGAAGAAAACCATATATAGTACAAATTGTATTCACCATAAAGGTCGGAGTACGGTAGCCATTTCGCAATGGGACATAAAACGTGAAATATACAAGTATTAGTTTGTTACATATACATGTACTCTGTCAGGCTAAAAGGGTTAGGTGAGCACCAGTACAAACATCACGGGTTACCGGCATGTGCCAGAGTCAGTTAAAGGGCAAACAATTGAAGGGGGGGCGGAGGGGGGGGGGTGTGGAATGCACATCACACACAGAATACATGTAGATTCAGGTGTGGCTGGATACATACTTGTGGGGGGGGAGAATGTGGGGGGGACACACTATTAGCAATGAATGGATGTCATTATTCAAAGAACTTGACATGGGAGGATTTTCTACCTGAAATTGTTATTGAGTTTGAGACTGTTACAGTGGAAGGAAGGGAAATCATAGTGTTTCTAACCCATAAAAGCGGTTTGATGTAGCAGGTCTCATTCATGGCTGTACATGTAAATGATTGTTTCATAGAATGATGACAGAGGTTCTCAAATATCTTGAAATACTGTGACAGAAGCAGCTATGGCTGGCCAAAATAATAAAATGAATTGAAAAAATTATTCTTCATGGTTTTCTGAGCATCTGCTAAATATTTTCAAATTAACCTCAATGCCCTGTCTATAAAGAACAGAAAAGTTGTTTTCAAATATCTCCTAATCTATTATGCAAATAAAGCAGGAAATTCTGAACAGTTTGGTGTATCTGGCATCGAAATCGATTAAAATCTCACCGAAATATCGAGTATTCCCATATCATGGATTTTCACCAATCAACGGTACTCATTTAGAAATACCATTATCTTCACATGTAATCATGTATTCATGAATACATGTAATGCAAGTACATGTACATGTTGCAGAGGAAATGTACCAGGATCTAATTATAGAGTATAATCCATGAACAGAAGTAAATTAGCAGCCTGACTTATGTCATGTATGTGTACATGTAACCGACATAAGTTTATACATGTATTGTGATGTCACAACACAAGCCATTTTGTTATGACGTCACGTCATAATAGTATATTGCAACAAGTAAGTGCAGCCAATGTACCATTTTATCAACTGTTCAAGTATACATGTACTGTTGTGTAGAAGAAAACCATATATAGTACAAATTGTATTCACCATAAAGGTCGGAGTATGGTAGCCATTTCGCAATGGGACATAAAACGTGAAATATACAAGTATTAGTTTGTTACATATACATGTACTCTGTCAGGCTAAAAGGGTTAGGTGAGCACCAGTACAAACATCACGGGTTACCGGCATGTGCCAGAGTCAGTTAAGGGGCAAACAATTGAAGGAGGGGGGGTGTGTGTGTGGAATGCACATCACACACAGAATACATGTAGATTCAGGTGTGGCTGGATACATACTTGTGGGGGGGGGACACACTATTAGCAATGAATGGATGTCATTATTCAAAGAACTTGACATGGGAGGATTTTCTACCTGAAATTGTTATTGAGTTTGAGACTGTTACAGTGGAAGGAAGGGAAATCATATAGTGTTTCTAACCCATAAAAGAGGTTTGATGTAGCAGGTCTCATTTATGGCTGTACATGTAAATGATTGTTTCATAGAATGATGACAGAGGTTCTCAAATATCTTGAAATACTGTGACAGAAGCAGCTATGGCTGGCCAAAATAATAAAATGAATTGAAAAAATTATTCTTCATGGTTTTCTGAGCATCTGCTAAATATTTTCAAATTAACCTTAATGCCCTCAGTCTATGAGAATGTTTTGAAATGACCGTGTTGAGCGGTTCTATTCCCAACTTCTCTTTTATTCTATGTCATAGAGGGCAGGGTATGGTAGATAATTAAAACTGTAGTAACTCGGCTTGACATTATAGGGAATGACTTTAATTGAGCCAAAGATGAAAGAGAAATACACTTAGAAAAAATATTTAAAAAAAAAAATCGATTTAATTTTTTTTTAAATATTTATTAATTTTCATAATTTATTGGAAATAATTATAACGAACGAAGTTCGGGACCGCGAAGCGGTCCCTAACGGAGTTCGTTAAATAGGTAACATACATGCATTACGTGAGACAAAATACAGATACAGAACTTAATCACAAACCAGTGTAAATCCATGTAAAGACAGACAATCACCGTAGTCTATCATGTTCAGATTTCATCGTTTGCGTGGGCGTATTTTGCGGGGGCTGCCATATTGGATTTGAGGCAGTGTGGGTAATAGCTAAAATTAGAACAGTATCGAAATTTAATCTAAAAATATTTGCTATAGATTTGAAACAAAAAAAGGATAATATGCTAATAAATTCAAGGATGAATTCCCTTCCGATTCCCTTCCGACTGATAGAATATTTAGCGAAAACGCCCGAGTGTCGTCTGCACTTCGCGCACGCAAATGGTTACAGGTTGAGAATGCGGTCAGACCTCTTTTTCGCGAAAATGGCACTTCACATCAGTGCAGAAATTTCATAAAATTTAGTTCTACGGCAAGAAAAAGCTGTATAACGTGTCCATCTATAACAAGCTTATTTATTAGGCTTTGAAGATCTGATGTTTCGTAAAGAGATAATCGGTTGTTCATTTAAAAAATGAACATTTGCCACGGAATTGTGACCTTACGCCGTAGCAAAATCAAGCCATTCAAGTTCTGTCGCTGACGTCCGCGTGATAAATTAGGTCATCCAAAGTTCGCAAAGAAAAGGGAGAAGGGGGTCACAACAAGCTGATTATCAATAGGGGATTTTAATTATAACAGGCAAGAAATCATTTCCAAGTAAACGGTGACACTGCGATTGTCTGAACCGTCAGATATCATCCATTCACTTCAGATTATGGCCTAGATTTAGACATTAAATTAATAGGTACGGACAACCAAGATGCAAGTAAAGTTCATAAAACAAACACATTCATCAAGCTATAGTTTATTGCAGATTTTATTGTGTTTAGATCCGTACACTTCTGAGGGGTCAATTCATGAATAGCTTTGAAGTCAAACAGCAAAATTTTACCAAGAACTCAAACAACTTATAAAACGAAATTTTAGAAAGTCAGATTCCTCATATTTAGACATGCATCCCCCCCCTCATATTTAGACATGCATTCCCCCCTTCCCCCCCGCCCCCCCCCCCTTCCTATATATTTTTGTACTATGAGTTCGTACAAATGTTTAACAAAATTGAAATATTGACAAAAACAAATTTGGGGCATTTCTCTATTATTATTCATTATTTTCTATAATTCGGCATGATAAAACAATAGCTACGGTACCGGTAGTATACATCCTATACGTTAACAACTATTACGGTAGTCATAAATAAATAAATACATGTATTTTGATCCATACGATAGAATAGAATAGATGTTTATTTGCTAATTAGAACCTACATGAATGAAAAAAAACCCCACCTACATGAGGCGAACAATCAATAATGTAACATACACTTGCGCAATTCAATGGAATTCTTTATTAGCACAGATATGCTGAGATGAATTATGCATGTCAAAATAGTGCCCTGTTGAAGAGAAAGTAATTCATGGCAAAACCCAAGATATCTATTACAATATTTTACTAAATTATACAAATATTGTTGAAAGTATCTTAAAATATTTCAGTGTGTTACACATTTGTAGTTATAATACGAAAAAAAAAAAAGGGGGGGAGGGGGAGGGGGGAATGTCCACAGAGGGAAATGTTTGAAGGAGGAAATATCTAGGGAAATGTCTACAGGGGTAAATGTCCTCAAGGTGGAATGTCCTGGCTTCATAAGCTATCAAGCTTGTTTTTCATTTGTTTACAATAATTTGATTATATGTAACTATAAACATCGCAATATTTCTGTCCATTATATAATAATATCTCTCTTCGAACAGTTTGGCATTCTTAATTTTTCATTCAAGGATAAAATTAAAATAATTCTATCAGTTTCATTCCTCAAATTAATTTATAATGAAGAAGCATCCCAATATTTTGTGGTTTATATATTCGATCAACATACTTTATCCCAGATCCGATCCAGAGTATCAATTCTGATCGACTGTATTTGATTATACTGAAAATAATTCATATTTTCGGACCTTGAAATGTGTGAAACATATACTATATGGTATAGGCAGTCTGCTATGTCAGATAAAGAACAATACGTTTCCCGATTGATCAAATATTCAACGCATCATCCACAACCACAGCAATTCCAAACTTTTGGGTTGCCAGTATTTCATCAGAAATCACCAAGCCACAAATGACCAGGAAAATGAAAAGAACTCGCACTAGGCTGCGCCTATATGTATATAATTTTCAATGTCCCTTCTAAGCTTCCGTAATATAACAGTGACTATATATGGTTTGCGAAAGAAAAAAAAATGATACGAAAAAGGCAAAGTCAGAAGCGAACAAAAGAAGTATACTTCGTTCGTTTCTAGGCTTTGCCTATTTCATATTACGTAGACATCGACCATCCAATATCCTACTGGCCAGGCAACTGCGGTTGACAAGCAGGAAACTTGCTTCAAACCGCCCGCAGACTGTTTTGATTGTTCAACAACGTGCAGCCATGCCGAGTTGTGATAGAGCTAAATATAACAACAATGATCATTGTCTACGGCACAGGGAAAGAAACTAACCGTCTCTTGGCGTCCACCTTCCATGGGAATAATGTTGGCACCGGGTTATGCGAAGTTGGACCAACACCTCCTTCAAAATGTAACTTGTAAGGAGCAAATCCGGGTAAACTTGTTTGGTCCCCATGTCGCTTCGCGTCGAACCATTTGAACTGTTGAACCCAGTTTCGACGCAACGCATTTTTCTCTCGGGTGGGAAATGGGTGAAAAGTTACATCAACCATGGATATTTCCTCTCTTTGTTCCGTTTTTTAACAGCGGCATTGCAGCCCGGAACACAACAGATAAAGTTTGGCATTTCATCGCCCGGTGTCAGATTCTGGGCCCTTCCGCTTTCACTGGAGTGCAAACAAATTTACCCACAGGTACAAAAGAGCTACAGGACAGGGGGCACAACTCTTGGGTTATATGATGCTTTATTGCATGTTGTGCATTGTTGGAGCGCATTAAGATAGACTTATTACTGCGTCTCCCACTTTTACATAGTTTGAAATACACAGCATTAATTACAATCTTACATACATATAGAATACAACATGTGACGGCCGGAGAGAACAATATCGAAACATAATTCAGCTAATTGCTGGGGGGGGGGGACTAGAGATATTTATGTGGTTATTATGCTAATATCGGTCGCTTAGGATTTGCTAGGGGTAGTTACTTTTCCTTTGTTGTTAGCTATGTGTATAATTATATTCTTATTCAAATCGTTTTGTCGTTTTGATAAACTCACCTAAACATATCTGAGCTTCAATGTTTAATTTTGTACTTTTTTCATCGTTTCCAAATAGCAATGCCTGGGTTGATGGCATCAGCTCGGTACCATAGATTCTATTAATAATTTCCAGAAGGACAACTCTTTGATTTCTAAACACAACTCTATGCGTATTACATAGACTTTCCAAGTCAAATCTTTATCTTTCTGGTGAGGGGTAAATAAATTTTCCATTAGTAATGCAAGTGAATGAAAAAATAATCTTTTTATACCTATTACGTGTGTCAGGTAAAATTACAAATTATATCAATTTACAGTATAATGAAACTGATATATTACAGAAATTTTGTAGAGGTAAATATATTTTAGGAAATCAATATTTATTTGGATATAGCTGTTTATAAAGGTGATGATCTTGTCTGACCACTCATCTGTCATCACCCTAAAAAGGTGATGAGATTTCATCAACTTCTTAGGGTGATGACGAAGGATGGCCACTCGTCGTTCATCATGACTGGATCTCATCACCCTTTTATGGTGATGGCCTGGTTTCATCACCTTTTCAGGGTGATGGATTTTGTCGTCACCTTTTCTCATCACCCTAAAAGGGTGATGACCAGACCCCATCACCCCATCACCACAAAAAAGTGATGGCCCATCACCTGTTTTCTGACTGCGTGGGTTGGCGTATCCGTCTTTTTGACGCTACTGAACTGAAACTGGCCCAAAATCTTTACTGTTTTAAGAAAACAGAGTTCACAGTCTGCCTGCATGATCCCCACATCTATCTCACACTATATGTGCAAATAAAATATCGCCCCACTTCAACCCCACTATCGTCTTAGGCTATGCATGAAAAAATGCTTGCCCAACAAAATCCCCACGTTTAACTTAAGCTATGATAACGGCGAGCATTTTGCCCTACATCATCCCCACGCCGGACTTAAACTTTCAGCACAGCCCGGCACATTCCCTACATTGGACTTTGTCTACGAGCGCTGGAAAAAAATCCACCCCACCTAATCCCTACAAACAACTCAGTCGATTAACTCCGAAGTTCATTTTCCCTACACGAACCCCACGTTACATTTTGAATATTTAGCAGATAAAGTTATGCCCTACATCATCCCCACGCGGACTTTGAATTCTCGCCCATTCACCCGGCATAATCCCCACATCAGCCCTACATAATCCCCATATTTATGCTAAATTTGCATAACCGTGGGCAGCTGCCCCACACAAACCCTACGTTATCCCCACGAGGAAAGTTCCAAACCACGCTTCGCCCCACACGAACCCCACGCGCCCACCAATACCCCACAGTTTCCCTACGCAATCCCCACGTTTATGTTTGTAAGGGTGTCCGTGGTCACACGATTGATGAGAGAAATCTGGTGGAGTTACCTAAGCTACGGTCACGTGATCTACCAGAATTAACCTGTGAGACCAACATATCTCCAGATATTTTGAACGAGCAGATCGGCATAATGGCAAATAGAGGAAACGACCGACATCCCCAATCGCGAGCAGTTCAACATCACACTGCGTCGACGACAGATTCGTGGTTCATGAGGACACAGTTGGCTTGATATCGGTACCAAATACCTCGGGTGAAACATTGTATGAGGCGGTTATAGATGCGCTAATACGACTGGAACTGTCGCCAATTGTCGCTTATGATAGTGCAAGTAACGTGCAAGGGAAAGCCAAGGAAGTCGCAACAAGGCTATCTGAAGATGAGCCAGCTGCAATCCATGTCCACTGCTTGGAACACTCTTTGAATTATGTGTACAGGATATGTCTCGACAGTCGCAGGCTGTACGGGATGCTATCGATTTGATTGGTGAAATACTGCGCCTGATCAAATGGTCACCAAAGCGTTCAACCCCCGATTGAGAAATCGCCTGAAAACCCAAATCTGCGAAAGTTCTGTCCAACACGCTGGACAATGAGGACGGCCTCCGTAGATACTGTTATTAAGAACTACACCACAGTTATGCGGACCTTATCTGAAGTCAACCGGACTGGCACAGATGAATATGCCCGCCAAGCAGGTGGCCAATTGGCGCTTATGGGGAAATTTTCAAATTTCTTCGGAATGAAGTTGCCTCACTTGATGTCTTCGGCGTCGGAGCAGTTGTCTCGAACATTGCAAAGCAAACAAACTCCTGTCCAGTATGCGTTTCAGGAAGCGTCCCTCGCCAAGGCCTTTTATGAGAGTCAACGAAATGAGGTAGATTTTGAAAGATTCTGTGACAGGGTTGTAAAAGAGGCCAGCGACATCGATCAACTTGGGGAAACAGTTTTGCCTCGTCGACGTACAGTTCCAAGACGCATCGACGATGGAAGTGCAGGGCATTAATATGAATCACCAAGGTATTCCTATCGACGTCAGTTCTTTGAGGTTATCGATACCATTCATTCGGAAATCAGCCGCCGATTTACTTATTTGCTTGACAGCGCCAAGGGAGGCCATTTGAGATTCCCCCAGATGTTGCCACCACATACGGTAGAAATTTGGACATTGCCCGCTTGGAAGTTCAGTTGAAGATGTTGCCGGATCTTATCCGCTCCAGTGTCCCACAGTGAAGACTGTTACGATAATCGATACGATCGTTGACGCATTTGGCACATCAGAGAGCTCCAGTAAAGCTGTGTCAGATCTCGTTCAAATCTACCTCACGTCGGAGAGGAATTTTTCCGCTTTGAGAAGAATCAAGACTTACCTGCGAAATGCCACGAAACAAGAAAAACTAAACCACTGCATGATCTCTCATATTTTCAAGTAGAAGACAAACGCCCTGGACACTACAGAAGTTGCTCGAGAATTCACGGGGAGAAATGACCGGAAAATGAATTGTTTTGGCAGGTTTAAATTGATCAGTCAATTAACATGATTAATGACAGCCCTGGTATATGGACTGTAAGAATTATGCATACATTTTTTCCCCAGAGTAGGGTTCCGTCCGTTTTGTCAGTTGATAAGCGTTACTGATCATTTCGTTACTGGTCTCTGTCCGATATTTTTCATTCCGTGCATTGGTACGTTCCGTACGGCGAACATTTTTGATCATTTCTTATTGCAGTCCTCATCTACTAGTCCTAAAATGGCTTGTGCATTATTGTCAAACATCTGATTATATGATCATTGATTAAAGTCAGTGGTATTGACGTTGACGAACTATTTTGTTCTTTACTCTTTCCTTGTTTTATTTTTGCGTGAATGAATCGTATCGGTAGGCATATTGGTTTCCCTTCCAAGAACTAAAAGTCATCGTTTTGTATGTTTTATATATAGAAAGAAAGTCAAATGGATGCAGGCATGAGGTGCGATGTTTTCAATATCGATGCGTGCTTATAATTGCGAAAAAATCGTGAAAATAGAACCATAAATCTGCAAGTATGATCAGTTTTATTTTCGGGAAAACGCCCAGAACACATCTCCGAAGATCTAGGACCCCGGAGCTTCCGGAACCTAGGCGGCCCCTGGACCTTCGCCCGTTGGGATGTGATAGTGCACCCCCCCCCCCCACCCTCTCACACTTAGAATTACGTTCCGACGCCACTGCTATATCTGTATCAATTTCCTCTCACGTATCTTGTTCTCAACTCGACTGCAAGAGAGACTGTCGGCAAGAGGGGTTTCTTTCGCGTAGACCCAACGACAAGAGAGACAATTTTGGCATACTTCAATATTCCTTTCTGGATAATATTCGGGAAGGACCTGCGTATGCATATCTCTCCTGGTAGCAATTACTAGATCATGTGTAGAATGTGACGATTTCAATCAACGCCACAGAATATTATTGCAAAAACTTGTCAAAAATGCTTGTCAAAAACGCCTCCATTCAAAGTTCCTCAAACTGTCTGATGAATATCGCACACTAACGGCAAAATACAATCGTAGCTTGCATGATCTCTGGCGTTTCAATATCACGTGTTTTACATCTCCATGATGCCCAAATGAAGAAGCACAATCAAAATGCGACTGGGACACATACTCTAGAACACGACTTCGATATTCATTTGGATAAGCAATAATGCTAAGTAATAGGGACTATATGTAAAGAACATCATCATGTCTTGTTCATGTTCACATCTCTTAAACTACTGGCCGCTTTTCTCTAGTAGGAAACCATATTGTGTTTTAATATTCGTTTTCGAGTACGTTGTACAACCAAGTGCGTTCACTCAAAGCTAGTGATCTCACCTTTGGTGATAGATATCGAACACTGACAGAAAAACGTATGGTAACAATAATGTTGATAGATAATGAATAATTTCGCTTTACTCGGGGTTAGGGCAGTATGAATACAATGTAATGCAAGATATTCATGATGTTCATTGAATAGATACATTCCAAGCATACTGTATAAGCAAACCGTGTGGAAATTATTTTGCGGTAAAGAATATAGGCCTGTAATACATATTTAACGACTGGAACGAAATAACTAATAATAGAGATAATTTTACTTTGAGTTCACAATTCTCTATCTCTGACAGATCACCATCGATTAACTGTGTGTTTCCGATCATATATTAAAATGACCAATCAACTGGCAACTTTGCACAATGCGGTTGATTTGAGTTACACTGCAATTGGAACCTTTCCGCGGGGGAGGATACTTTAAGTCGATACACACAGAGTTTTCTGGCAGGGCCAGAATGCCTGTCAAGATTCCAAAATATGAGAGAGCCTATATTACAGGTTTCATTTCTGTGGGCATAGATGTACTGGATTCGTACCAGTGTGTATTTCATCCATTTATGAACCAACATAATAGTATCATAATTATGAACATCTGGGAAGTTTAGTTTAATCTACGTGTTATATCCAGTAGACAGCCAGTTTTTGAGATGAAAAAAAAAACATGGAGCTCTCCATATATGACAAATAGGTGTCTCACGTGACTTATGGTAGGGCCAGACCGTCTAGGAAGTGGTGAAAAACGTTACCGTTGTTCCTAGTTATGAAAATATTACGCCACATTACGTTCATAAACGGAGATAAAGACACATTGGTCCGAATCCAGTACTTCGTTTTTGTCCATAACTAGTACAGGGAGAATGGCTGATTGAGTGAGTGAGTTAGGATATAACGTCGCATTCAGCAGTATTTCAGCCATATAGCGATATAACTAACTACGATATGTCTAGCTGGCCTTGTGTAACTATCCATGCGAAACTATCATGTAGCGAAAATAATCCCCCCCCCCCCTCCTCCCGCCCTCGTGGCTACAGACATGGTGCAAAAACGCAAGGACAGGTTACAGGGACCGATTTTATGAAACCTCACTTGACTTGAATTTGTCAAGGGCGATTCGACCAAGTGCACTTCACCAAGTGCACTTAAGAAATTCTCAAGTTGTGTTTCACCGAACGTTTTTGGTCGCACTTGGTCAAGTGAAGTTTGAAGTACCCTTTTTTGGACTCTTGTGCGGTTTGGTAATAAATAGTACCCATGCAGAATCAAGTGTATGATCAAAATACTTAATGCGCAGGAGCCGATGGGTAGAATTTCAGGTGTCAAATGAATATGTCTTTGCCATTTTTGGATCTATGAGATGAAGAACAATGCACATACGTGCCTTAAGATGCACGGACAGATGAAAACACTCTTCATATTGGTCACTCTTCGTATTGGTCATTTCAAGTACGTTTTTATTTCTGATGCGGCTTCCAAGGGAGGTGCGACCACACTTGAACTCAAGTACGACTTCACGTTCAAGTGAACTTCCATGAAAAGCAAACTCAAGTCAAGGGAGGTTTTCAAGTTCACTTGAACTTTCAAGTGCGAAAATTGCCTCAAATGAGGTTTCGTGAAATCGACCCCAGGACTTGCATTCATGACTATATTATAGTTCCACTTATGAAGTGTTCTCATAATCAAGGATAATAATCGGCACGCAGAAATGAAGTTTTCTATAAGCTTAAATTGCGCTTTCCAGACAATTTTTTTATTCGGTGCTGATGCGCTTATACGAACTATGAATTATGGACGCGGAACTTCTTTAATGGACAAAGGCAGCCTCAATCCCTTCCCCCCCGAACTTGATTCTGCTGGACCAAAATATCTTCCGCTCCAATAAGACTTTTTGCTCGAGGATACTTTGGAATGCGCCATAAATGCTCTGTAAATAGCCTTCCCGAGGGGGGAATCCATCACTATATATTTTCTATTGGGCGAGCCAATTTAAGGCGGCTAACTGATAAACTTTCGTAAGGGAGACATCATTCCACATGTACATCTATATCATTACACGATTCACAATTCTAATATACAAGCGTCCAGCCCGTCATTCAATATTCAGTCGTCGTCCATTAAAGAATACCTAATTCATATAATAGCATCAGCACCAAACTAATGAAGTAAATCATAGAATACATAAAAATAGGCTAATTTCCCGCAAGAGAGAAGTGGTAAAATACATGTATGTGCCAAAAAGAAAATCCAGAAAAGTGCGAGCCATACAGTTACGCCATGAACAGTAAAATGTATATCGTGACCGCGATACAAAGCATCAAAGGCATCAGTTTTGGTTTTTATGAAATTTTTATAAATGTGCAGTCAATAAATTTGCCGGTTGGGCCATATATGACTTCTTGTTTGTATGCCCGCCTCCTTTTTCACCTTTGTTATATTGCGTTTAATTCCTTCGATTTGATTCCGAGCAAACGAAAGAAGGAAGAAACTATTTCATCTGGACATGTGAAACTTCAAACACTATTGACCAGTTCAGTAACCCTCCAGTTTCCGTGGGATGAAAATGATCTCAGATGATTATCCAGTCATTTACCTACCCACGATGACGCCATGATATCCGCCTTCCCCCATTAGATTCATCTGTAAGGTTAAGCACGGGAAACATATTGTCCTTGGTCTTTCGGAGACCTGACATGATGCTTCGGAAAAACATCAATGGGTCCTGAAATTATTGATTCATATACACGAAGCTTTGGTTGTCGTTCGCTTATAAAAGCTCAGCTCAGGGCCTAGCTACAATGTATAAACTGTATCTCGAAATGCAGTTCAATATCTAGCGAAGTTTCTTCAATGAAATGCTATACCGTCGTTGTATCACACGAATCCACCCTCGGGATCGGAAACGGATTGTCCTAGATCGGACTTAATGGTGTTAATTTCATATGTCGGCAGTTAGTAACAAATTTGTTTTGTGGTTCAAACCGTCTTTTTCGATATGTCAAATTTCCCTTGGAGGGCGGCGGAGCTCAATCGCTATTAGCGTCAGGTTGGAACCCTCACGCAGTACAATGAAGACGTTTAACCGATTTCAAACCCAGACTACGGATTTATCAGTTCGTTTTTTGTCTTTGAGATCATGTCTCCAGCTATCAACCAATCAGCGGTAGTTTGAGGAATTCGATATGAACCAAACATTACAGAAAAACGATTGGATAACAAAGATAAAGCGCCTTTAGTGTTCAATAGGTGAATATCAGGCGGTTTGAATAAGTGGAGAACAATGGGAGTAAGGGGTGCAGTGACACAAGCGGGTAAATGGTTTGACAACGAGATCTCTAAATACTACAATATGTCAATGACAATTTTGTTCCTACATGTACCCGTATTAAAACATATCTTGCAAAACTTGTCAAGTTCTTATTTGGAACAAATACCCGTGAGGCCCGACGCCGACCAAGCGCTTCATTCTTCATCACGTTTACAAGTCAACGATAAGCCATGCTAGCGATTGGACGCGAACTGTGCTCGTCTTTCGGATATTGCTACATAACACGGAAATGTTATCATCGTATGCATAAGCAACTCGCTTGTGTCTTGGGATCAGCTTTGATCCTGCACAAGGAGGCAATAGCTACAAGTGTTTTCTATGGTGGCCGATAAGGGACATCGCTGCATTGTTTCAGGTATGTGGTATTATAACACGAAGGCAGGATGCGAAGCGCGAAGTCCAAACACGAAGCCAGGATGCGAAGTGCGAAGGCAGGATGCGAAGCGCGAAGTCCAAACACGAAGGCAGGATGCGAAGCGCGAAGGCAGGATGCGAAGCGCGAAGTTCAAACACGAAGGCAGGATGCGAAGCGCGAGGCAGGATGCAAACACGAAGGCAGGATGCGAAGCGCGAAGGCAGGATGCGAAGCGCGAAGTCCAAACACGAAGGCAGGATGCGGAGCGCGAAGGCAGGATGCGAAGCGCGAAGTTCAAACACGAAGGCAGGATGCGAAGTGCGAAGGCAGGATGCGAAGCGCGAAGTCCAAACACGAAGGCAGGATGCGAAGCGCGAAGTCAAAACAAGTGCCACTGCGCATGACCCGATGAAAGCGAGGCCAGGCCGCCATTTGAATTATTTTATTCACCAATGCCGAGATCAGAGTATAGTCGCCTTTCTCGTCGGGATGGTTTACATGAAGAATAAAGTCCGTATATGCTTAGATACACGAGTACAAGACCAGTCTTTCTTTATTACCGGAACCATTTCGTCACTCGATACAGTCAAAATCGCTGATTTTCTTGTTTCAAAGTATAGTTCATTTATGCTCGATTTTATTGAAGACAGCGTCATCCGTCAATATTTTAACTTCGGATATATCGTTGGAAATTCTTCATATCAATCACGACATCTGCTATACAATAATAATATGGTCGGAAATTTTACATAAGATTGCAAAACATACAATAAATGTTTCACAGAAAACAAGCATAATAGTATTACATATCATACTGTATCACAGAAACTTAACATATTAAATACTGGTATATATATAGGAATGGATATTTTGAGTCATCCGGGAAGTGAAATAGAAGAAATAACGAATAAATCTGGTCAACCGGATAGTATATTGTAACACCAACGTTGCGACATTCACCAAAATGTCTTCAACAGGGATATATAATTGTATCACAGGACCAGAATATGATTACAAAATATGGAGGACGACAAATGAAGTTGGACGCAAAATTAAAACTAAACAGGAAAAAAAATAAAGGATCAAATTTTTTAAATCCCCAGCCTTGATAATAAATCAATCAGTTGTCGGTAACAAAATCTCTCAGCATTAAGAATACTGGAAAATTTCAACTTGGTGGTAACACGAAGGCAGGATGCGAAGCGCGAAGTCCAAACACGAAGGCAGGATGCGAAGCGCGAAGGCAGGATGCGAAGCGCGAAGTCCAAACACGAAGCCAGGATGCGAAGCGCGAAGGCAGGATGCGAAGTGCGAAGTTCAAACACGAAGGCAGGATGCGAAGCGCGAAGGCAGGATGCGAAGCGCGATGTCCAAACACGAAGGCAGGATGCGAAGCGCGAAGGCAGGATGCGAAGCGCGAAGTTCAAACACGAAGGCAGGATGCGAAGCGCGAAGGCAGGATGCGAAGCGCGAAGTCCAAACACGAAGGCAGGATGCGAAGCGCGAAGCCCAAACACGAAGGCAGGATGCGAAGCGCGAAGTCGTGTTTGGACTTCGCGCTTCGCATCCTGCCTTCGCGCTTCGCATCCTGCCTTCGCACTTCGCATCCTGCCTTCGTGTTTGGACTTCGCGCTTCGCATCCTGCCTTCGCGCTTCGCATCCTGCCTTCGTGTTACCAAACCACATACCTAGCGATGTCCCTTATCGGCCACCATAGTTTTCCCCTAAGCGTCGATGTAATAAAGGAACATCCTTTGTCTTTGGCGACTGACGGAATTGACTCGGTAGTAATATCATAGTCGGCAGTGAAGTCATCGCCGGAAGTGACATCACCGCATGCATGCGTGCTCGCCTGGTGGTGCTGCCGGTACCCTGGTGTATCATATATCCTACAAACTATAAGTTCAGAAGGCACCAGCCTCCTACTCCTTCTGCGAATTGAACTGTATCTACGCTTTCTCTACTATTGGTCACATTGCGTGACCCCTTTTCTAGATGCCCGCCATGGGCACCCGACTCCAACGCATTCATTATTTTATTACGCCTCAGAGTAGTTTGTTTGATAGCCGATTGGTCAATTGCCATCCCATAAATAGTTCGTATTAGGTCACCTACACACCACATACGAATAATCACGTGTTAACGTTACCATAATGGAACGTGGAATTGACGTAGCCTGTCCTTCAAGGCAACGTCACAAAGTCGACACGTAAGAAAACGAAGAGCTACGTCGTACCAATGGCTTTGTGACGTTGCGCCTCAGCGTTTGCATTCAACCCAAAGACGTTGTGGGCATGCGCGACTCATAGAACCTGTTTCGTATTAGGTCAGGAAATGTGAATCAGTTGAAATTGTCTTACGAAAACAAACCGCATTTAATCGTTGTTGTTGTGGCTTTTTCGGCTTAAACAAAGGCTCTTCGGCATAATAAAATCGTTATGATGTTTCTTTGAGGGGGCATACGAACTATTTACATGGTCAGTGTGGGGAATTCCCCACACTGACCATGTAAATAGTTCGTATGCCCCCTCAAACAAACATCATAACTGATAATATTGTCTTACTAATAAAATATTATGCAAAATCCTGAATGTGACACCACATTGTGGTTATTTCAGTGTAATGGTCGTCAGGTTGAACATGGCGATCATCTTGGATTTCCATTAGGGAGGCAAATGTTATCTGGAACATCTCCATATGAATATCTAGGTTCAATTGATCTTATTTTGACAGCGTGTTGCACATTTCTAGTTTAAATTCACAAATAGAATTTAATTGGTGGAATAATGGCTCTTGGTGGCCACTTTGCAATAATGCAAATTAACGTATTTGCCATAGATTTTGGTAGACGTTTTATGTTTCCTAGAGGGGAAATTGTATAGGACAAATCATTGTACAAAATTATTAAATTATGACTTTTGCCTCAGGTGAATTTTTTCGAGTAAATCGCGGTCATCTTGAGAGTGGCGGTCATATTGTATTTCCAGAGGCAAGAAATATTAACTGAAGGAAATCCATAGGTAAATTTAGCTTAACCCTATCTGGCCTGGGTTTTTTGGGACCTGTCCAGGCCTATTCTTCTTATCCCGTGAGCTAGGGGGCTGACACTTACCACACTATACCCTTGGATCAAGCTCTACCAGAAAATGTAAAAAAATCCAAGATTCCGCCTTGATGACGTCACAGTGACGTCATTTTCAAAACGGCATTTTTTGGTCGATTTTTGGGTCAGGTTTTTATTTGTGCAATTTCTCCGCAAAAACGGCATGATAAATTGGTAAATATTAATATAATGGGAAATAAAATAGTTTTTGCCCACTTTTCATGGCAGAAAAGCAGAAATTTTGAAGAAATATGACAAAAACATCACTTTTTTGGTACCCCACGTGGCCGCCATAGTGAATTTACCCATGATTCCCTGCTCGGGGGTTATGCAAATAGGCTCAAAATGACCTCAATATGATCAACTATAAAGTCACGGAATTGCAGCTCTCCATTTTTTGTCGTTGCGGAGATAGCGCAGAAAGTTTGGTAGGGGACCAAAATGTCCCGCCTCCCCCTCCCCAGGCCTGATAGGGTTAAATTTCAGACTTTTCAGACCATTGTTAACATTTCTGCTTTAAATTAATACTGAATTATATTGGAGTTTTTATTATATTTAACAGTGACCTTGTACATAATTTTGAAATTATACAAATTAGATTATTTGTCTTGCTTAGATTTTCTTAGTTGATGCACCGCATTTCTGTTGCAATTTTGTCTACAATCAGACCACAGTTAGACAGACTGGATCAACATGAAGTCAATGTATTTCCCGAAAATCGGGCAATAGCTTCGACATGTTCGAGATGCCGTGCTGGGATTTCCTTCAGTTACCATGTCTACACTAGGTATTACGCTCTCCACGTGCCTGACAACTCTTGGGAGAATCGTGCTGCATTTCACCATGGTTATTCGGTATAAGATAGCGTGAAAGGCACAGCCTAAAAAAGTTTTATAATACCGCAGACGGGAATCATGACGTTTATAATCATGTAGCCTTGTTCATGCGGTTCTCTGATTATACCACGGAGGAGCGCTCATGTACTCATCATCGCGTTTCATGATCTCCATCAAATGTTTTCTATAGACGAATGATATATGCATTTTATGTATTTATTTCCTGCATAAACGCGAACAATCGGTATCCGCTGCTGCTTCGTCGATATTGCTACATGTAATATCTCGTATTAGCTATAGAACTGGCTGTCTTGGAGGAGTTTTATCTTACAGACACTCCAAGCCACAACAATCTGATATAGTTTAAAGATCAAATAATCGACGAGTGCACGATAGCGTGTGTCGTTATCAAAGTATTTGATTTCTACACCATTTACAGGCGTATTGAAGCTCAATAATCGACGTCTCAATAGGTGTCGCTGGTATATCACTTTCGCTTGCTGTGTTCTGTTACTACATATATATTTTTATATACACATATATAACTTTTATCGGATATCTGTGAGTTTTTCATGATAATGGTAGTTCAACTATGTAATAGTTTCGTAAATGCCAATTGTCAAGCATTATTAATAGAGTCTTTTGAGTCATATCGCATGCTGAAAGCAAATTATGAGCGCAGCGTGCAAGATCTATTGCGGTACGTTTCTCTTAACCCAAGGTTCGGGGCCGTATGAACCTATGTCTTTCAAGATCATCTTGCTGTTCATATGAACAGTCACAATCAAAGCGTGACTGAGATACATCATACTCTAGAAATTAATCTAGTTTGTGTATACTATGATTTACTCTTTTAATTTGATGCTAATTCTATTATATGAGTTAGGTCTTCTTTAATGGACGACAATTGAATATTGAATGACGGACTAGACGCTTGAATATTAGAATTGTGAATCATGATGGTAGGAACATACATACTAGCCTATGTTTATGTATGCTATGATTGTTTTGTTTTCTTTTAATTTGGTGCTAATACACTTATATGGAATACGGAATAGTTCTTGGGATTATGGACGCGGATATTCTTTAATGGTCGACGGCTGAATTATGAATGACGGACCTGACGCATGTAATATAAATGTTCATGTAGAATGATGTAGTCTGACATAAAGTCATATAATTGAGAGGCTGGCATTCTGATTCATTTTACCCTAAAACATATCCATGGCGACGAACGATTCTCAGATGAGAGGATGATGATCACGTGATAGTGATCTTATAGATTCAATAAACGAATGACGACCGATACATTTCTGTTGACATTTCAGAAAGTTTAGCCCAGTTTCTACCCGTTCACGAAAGAAAGTCGAATACTGGGTCCAGATTAAGTGCTTTATTAGTAATTTTAATGTTCAACATTGTGTCTCCATAGGAATAACATTCCTCATCCAGCAACCGTTTATAAAATATCTTCCGAGTCAATAATTCAAAGACGTATTTCAAAATGACCGCACCAATTCTAAATGTGTTTGAAATAAAAATAACAAAAACACAAGATGGTTTCCTACAAGAGAGAAGCGGTCATCGTCTTTCAATGATGGCATCAAGACATGGTGATAACTGATCACTGATCATTATTCTTTATCCAAATTAATTTCTAAGTAGCTTTCCAGAGTATGCATTTCTGTCACGCTTTGAAAGTGATTGTTCATTTTAACACCATGGAGTCGTAAAACACATGATTATTCAAACTGGCCCTAGCCCCGGTTGTGCGGAATTAGACACAAGTTCCGAAACGTAGCGCCAGCGATCTTGCAGGCTACGATCGTATTCTGCAGTTAGCGACGATAATTATCACAAAATTAGGCGGTTGGTTGTATAGCCATGTTTCTGCAATAATATTCTGTGGCATGGATTAAAATCGCCACAGTTTGCAAATGATCCAGACGAGATATGTGAACACCGATAATGCTATCCAAACATGGGTAGTTAAACCTGATTTACCTGATTTGCAAATCAGGATATGTTATGTTAAAAGGGTTGAGAGATAGTAACCGGAACTCTTTCCAACCAGTCATTCGTTCCTTTTGCGCCGGCACCATCGAAAGCTATTGAACAGTTCTGTCTTGCACGAAACTAGCTTCTTTATATATAATATCAGAATTGATTATCATTAGCTTTGAACAAGTTGGAAATATCTTCAACTAAAGGACTAAATTCCAGAGCAACAAAGGAGTTAGTATCCATAAATTCGTCTTGTTTATATATACCGATTTATAAATGCCCCTCAAAGGTAGTATAGTTGTTCATCATGAAGATGTTGCCGTTAGATAATCCAAGAAAAAATACCGCAAGGCGTCCAGCCATCTACCTTCCTCTCACTATGTCGTGATCTGGACATCACGCAGCCTGAGATCTTCATTCCTTCCACAGCTGAGTAGAAGCCCATTCACCAAGCATAAAAACGCCAAGTCACTGCACGAATCTAATACAATAGGAAAGCCAAGGCCATAACACTTTTTAAAGCCATAACAACAGAACCTACTTCTAGTCGAGAACCAGACCAACATAAATCACCACGAAACCAACAAATCTACACAAATTGAAAAAAGAATCGACATTTAAAGGGTAAAGAAGCAACTCATTAGCCTTGAAAAATAGATTAGCAATGTGTATTAACGTGGTCTCCAAGTAGTAAAACGCCAAACGTATTCATCTGGACCACGCATATGCAGAAATATACCAGATTACAAGTACAATGGAATCTATATGTAGCCCATTTATCCGTTGCCAAACTCACACTGCCAAAAAAAAATTTCTAGCAGTAAGAAAAAAAATTGAAACAAGAATTATTTTCTAGGGAATCACACAAGAAATTGTTCCTCAATACAAGAAACCTACCTTTTCTTGTATTGAGAAAGGAATGTTCTCAATTTCAGAAAAATCTTAAGAAAAATTTCTCAAAAGAAGAAAAAAAATCTTGAATAAAAAAAAAATGGTTTCTTAAACTGAGAAAAACATTTTCTCATATCAAGAAATCTTGTTACAAAATATAATTTTCTAGGGAGTGACACAAGAAAATTCGTGAAAACGAAAAATCTTGAAAAGCTAAAAAAAAATTCTTATTCCAAATTGCTTATGTTTTTTTCTTCTTAGAGTTTTCTCAAAATCAGATTCATTTTCCTTCTTTTAAGAACACTCAACAAATGTTAGTTGCACATTATTTTCTTAAAACCAGAACAAATTAGTGGGGGTGGTTAATCACAAAAAGTATTTAAAAAAAAACACATACACCCTAATCTAAAGAATGAGATTATATTTGGATTTCAAAATGCATGTTTGGATAAATAAAGGGATAGAGTGTTTTGCCGTTCATAAATTGAACAGAATAAATGAAATTGATCAAGGGGCAAACTGCATAATATTATTTCTGAGTCTCATTCTATATCATTTGTGTTAGATGCGATCGCCAATAGCAATGGATAAATAGGTAACCCCCTGAAATTTCGAAATAATAGCTGGGATCTGTATACATTAAACTCCTAACGTTTTAGAATGTTTGTGTGGTGAGTTATCAGGGCACCTGTCCAGCTTTTCTATATGTATTTGCAAATACACACCAGACCCGAAGCTGGTTTCACCCATTGCTTCTACTCTAATACATAACTAAATATTGAATTAGTGAAATAGCGAACAGAACCACAACAACAAAACGTGGTACTCACCAGATTTTGTCTCAGAATTCACACTTGATTGGGGCCGAGCACTGGTGACCGAAACACATTTTCGCGATTTGTTGTCCGCAATTTGACAGCAGGAAATACATCACATATAAAAACTGAAAGCCGTATATTCAGTATTCTGACATATGTTGCTGGAAAAAGTATAGCAACTGGAAATCTCCATAGTAAGAAACAGAAATGCGCACTTGTCAGCAGCTGTTTGTAAATTGGATAAATCTCCATCACATAACATAGTATGAAAGGTGGAATGGATTTATGCTGATAACATATAATAACTTAGAAATGTCATTCTCACAGCCAGTCTAATTATACAGGTAGCCCAACTGCATTGGGAGTTCACAACTATATAGGCCTACTGAGAAGATAAGGTCAGCCAAATGGCAAAAAAATGAAATATAATTTTGATATTTATATAAACTTATTGCTATATGCAAAATAGTAACTCACAGTATACTAATATTGAGACCAAATGGCAAGATATGCGCTTGAAAGAAGAAAAAATCTTATTTAAAGAAAATGATGTGATATGCTTGCGTATTTTAATCAAAGTAAGAAAAGTTTTCTCTCCTTCTTAAATTAAGATTTCTATTCTTATTCAAAGAAACTTTTTCTTACTTAAGAAATTTGTTTATGGCAGTGCAGTTTTCTCGTTCGGATGGAACTTATATCATCCAATTCACAAACCACGCAACAAGAGATGAAATTTGAAGGTTTTCATTCCAAATAGACAAAGACAGAAATTATCTCGGTGGTGACACGTTGGTACGAATTAATTTGTATTACAAAGCTGTGAAATTCCATCAAGGTCTTCAGGAAATTGATCTTACTTCACTTCACTTTAACTTCATTGCCCTCGGTTACAATGTGACATCTAGCATCTGACAATACAAAAATACCGTAAGAAAGCATGCACAGCTGCTTGAAGCTCAGTCAATCAGTGGTAGGGTGCTTATGGACAATACAACAGCTGCCGGTTAAAGTTTGTTAATGACATCTACAGCTCAATGGTTCTTTTTCCTCTCATTTATCGCCATGCACGTACCTTGAATCAAAGTTTCTCAAATGTGGTGACCAATACAAGACATGATATTAAAGTACGGTCGTAGCGCGAGAAATCTTTGTAGCTACGTTTCGTTCTTTGAGTCCATTTTCGTTTAACCTGGGCCAGAGGCCGTTTGCATGTCTGTGGTTTTCATCTCTTTGTTGTTTAAACAAATCTGCACTTTCAAAGAGTGATTTAGATACAATATTTGAGAAAACGAAAACGAGAATACAAAAAAAGTGACACGGATTTGACAATAGGAAGGACACGTTGCTTGACGACTGCCAGTACTGTATGTCGGTTCTGACGCTTGTATCTCATTACACTGTCAGAATGTTGGGATATAGATGTAACGTACCCGACATAATTGAGTCAAAGGGTCCCAAAATGTTTGAGTCAAAGTGGAATTTGATCCAAACTCTTTAGGTCGGGTATAGACGTACCCGACATAGTTGAGTCAAAGGGTCCCAAAATGTTTGGGTCAAAGTGAAATTTCATCCAAACTCTTTGGGTCGGGTACAGACGTAACGTACCCGACATAGCTGAGTCAAAGGGTCCTAAAATGTTTGGGTCAAAGTGAAATTTGATCTAAACTCTTTGGGTCGGCTATAGACGTAACGTACCCGACATAGTTGAGTCAAAAGGTCCCAAAATGTTTGGGTCAAAGTGGAATTTGATCCAAAATCTTTGGGTCGGGTATAGACGTAACGTACCCGACATAATTGAGTCAAAGGGTCCCAAAATGTTTGGTTGGATCAAAGTGGAATTTGATCCAAACTCTTTGGGTTGGGTACAGACGTAATGTACCCGACATAATTCAGTCAAAGGGTCCCAAAATGTTTAGGTCAAAGTGGAATTTGATCCAAACTCTTTGGGTCGGGTATAGACGTAACGTACCCGACATAAATGAGTCAAAGGGTCCCAAAATGTTTGGCTCAAAGTGGAATTAAATCCAAACTCTTTGGGTCGGGTATAGACATAACGTACTCGACATAGTTGAGTCAAAAGGTCCCAAAAAGGTTTGGCTCAAAGTAGAATTTCATCCAAACTCTTTCGGTCGGGTATATACGTAACGTACCCGAAATAGTTGGATCAAAAATTTCCCAAATGTTTGGGTCAAAGTAGAATTTAATCCACACTTTTTGGATCCGTCACATCTATACCCAAAATACCTGGCCAATTTGACTTCTGATAGTCATGAAATATCAGCACCCAAATCGATGTAAAAAATCAACTGAAAAGCGGTAATATAACCCACCTACCATTAAATGAAATGTCAGATCCGACATTCAGTATCCAGCCGTCAGTCTGGGACACAGGCGCGAAAATCTGAGACACAGGCGCGATTTGCACGTGCGCGCATCTCAGCTCACGGCTCGCCAGTCGATTAAAATTTTACTGTGGATCAGTGTATTAGGTCGACTATAAACAGCTTTATCTAAATATATATAGGTTTCCTGAGATTTTTCTCTACAAACTTTCTGTAATATATCACCTTCCCTATGGCATAAATTAATATAGTTTATGATTTTGGCAAATTACGTCAAAAAGGTGTAGTCCAGCGAATCCATTCCCATGTTAGATGCATGGAAAAAGGGTTTGACGGACGGAATAGGTCTAACAAAGATGATTTTTTCACTTGAGTAGCCAGTGGAAAATTTATTTACCCCTCCCAAGAAAGATAAAGGTTTTGTTGAGAAGTCTATGTAATTATATTTGTTAATAAATTATGAGAAATTACGACAAAACACTTTTGAAAGTGAGCGAAATTCAGCTATTTTGGTGGAGACACGGTCGGCTGCACACAAACCTTTGCCTCTGGTCGGCCGAAAGCTGATATGTTAAACTGCGACCGCTGTCAGACACATGGTCGCCTCAGTGCACGCGAATTAATTCTCTCTTCAATTCTGGCTGGATTTTCTCAGTATGAAGGCATCTTAGCAGTAGATTCAAGCAGCTTCGTCGAATATGGAAAGCCATCAGTGTCATAACCTCTGGTTTTCCACACGTGGTAATTCGATTTTCCACGCGTGGAAATTCTATTATCCACGCGTGGAAAATACAGCCAATGGTTTGACTTGTAATTACCACGTGTGGATATTTCGACCAATTACTCAACTTGGAAATACCACACGTGGAAATTATTTACCACGTGTGGAAAATATCCACCAATGATAGAACTGGGAATACCACGTGTGGAAATTATTTACCACACGTCGTATTTATCACCCAATCATAGAATTCGGAAATACGACGCGTGGTAAATAATTTCGACACGTGGTATTCCCAGTTCTATCATTGGTGGATATTTATCCACGCGTCGAAATTTTATTTTACCCAGCCAATGAATTAGAGCTTAACAAAAAAAGCTGCTCCCTTCAGAATGGTGAAAATCGACAGTTTGCGGCGGTTCAAGTATCAGCTCTCCGAATGTGTTCATCTAGCTGTAACAGACAAACTGCAACAGGACACAGGTCAATTTCATAAAATACAGGTACGTGTAGCAAACTTTAATAAGTTTTTTGTTGAGCAGTGCAGAAGTTCCACCTGAGGCTGAGTCGTATAGGTCGACGACCGTACGACAGATAAGAGAGCGTGAAAATGCGTGAATCTGCTTTCTGTAACGATTGTTTTGATTGGTAGATTCGAAAATAGAATTACCACGCGTGGAAAAGAGAATTACCACGTGTGAAAAACCCAGTGAAATACCACGCGTGGAAATTATTTACCACGCGTCGTATTTCCGAATGCAATGATTGGGTGATAAATACGACGTGTGGTAAATAATTTCCACACGTGGTATTCCCAGTTCTATCATTGGTGTATATTTTCCACGCGTGGTAAATAATTTCCACGTGTGGTATTTCCAAGTTGAGTGATTGGTCGAAATATCCACACGTGGTAATTACAAGTCACACCATTGGCTGTATTTTCCACGCGTGGATAATATAATTTCCACGTGTGGAAAACCCGAGGTTATGACATTGATGGCTTTCCATAGTCGAATACCAGATGAGAACATTTTTACAACAATGGCCGAGTCCCATCTGGCCACCATGTGACCATCTACTTAGGTTTGCCCCCAACTTGGGCAAATAAAGTGTAGAAAAAAAACACTTTCTCGAAATGTTTGCGTGTTTCTTCTATACCCATCACTCTATCCATGTGTCATTACAGAACAGCTCTATTGATTCAAGCTAGAGTGTACATTGTATATATAGCACCGACATTAACAAAATACATGTATATTCGGATATTCGGATCTCGACTGTCGTAACTGCATTCCTTTCTTCTATATTCGAAGTTTTTCCGCTTAAGAGACTGCGGTCACTACGTTTGTAAAGTTAGACCGCGGTTCGCAGTTCGCATTTCATTATTCGAGGATAATACTGGGTATTAAAGGCACACACACGCACTGTAATTCTCATGAGCGGGAATTGGACGTCTCCGAGTTGTTTGGCCTCTTCGTCTAATCCCGCAACATGGTTGTTAACAACCTCTTCAATTGTTAGCACAACTTTTGACTTCAATTTGCATGCATGTGTTTGTCACTGTCAAACTTTTCAATATCACAGATTATCATATGAGCTCAATTGACGTCAAAGAGAGAGAGAGAGAAAATTAATTCACTGTCGCGTATGTTTCACGTGAGGAATAACCTACATATACAAATGTGGTGTGAGCATTGAACGGCATAATCTGACAGTTCATGCGATCCAGTATATAACGCGCTGTGCCGAGCTCCACAGTTAAGCACGGTCAATACTTGGATGGGTGACCGGGTGCTGTACTGGCTGGACTGATCAGTGTCCAGGAAAATAGGAAATGTAAGCACTCTTGTGTTCTGGCACATGTAGGCACCGTCGTGATATGACTGAAACAAGGTTTAAAACGACGTTAAACCCACTACTCACTCACTCACTTCACAGAAAAACTTGATGACGAACATGAAGGGTCACCGGAAGCTAGTTCTGTGGCTAATACTGGCCGCTGTGTCCCATCTGTCTTACGGATGTGGCCATATTGCCGTACAGATCAACTTCCCATGAGGAGGTATTAGAGATCCGATTTATCGATCTTGTTCACGTTGTATGCCAGGTCGATCGGTTTTCGGGATTTCTGATGAAATGATCTTTGGGTGTTTTTTTTATGGAAAATCCAAAATGGCACCAAGCGTTTCGTTAAATCACGATATTGTATTTGGTTTTGAAATAGAATGTATTGTTGTGATTTATCAAAGCGATTTGTTCAACTTTTCAACTTCATTCGAAAGCACCATCTACTGGCGTGTTCATGTCAGGTCGCCTTGATCGAGTTGGTGGGGTCTTGATCCCAGTGTCATGTATGCCAAGCTTCAAAGACGTCAAACCTTCGAAAACTTCATACCAAAATATAAATCGCCGAATGTTGTCTCCGTTACTCCTAGAGCTCAATTACGGCGCTTTTATGTTATGGTGCATCATCTATAGTTCAGTGTCATGTATTTATTAAAATGCGTCTACTTATTACCATTTGGCCAATATCTAGAATGGGTAGACAAAATCATTAACTGACATAGTCAAATTATTAGTTTATTATTACAGTCGTTTTTATCTGTATGCAAATTTGGTGAAACACTGGCAATGCTGTGGTTCGTCGTCCTTGGTATATCAGCGATTGGAGGTTCGTGTAACTTGGGTACATGCTATTTAGTGTAACTGATTATACCTGCACGCCAGTGACTGATTATACCTGCACGCCAGTGACTGATTATACCTGCACGCCAGTGACTGATTATACCTGCACGCCAGTGACTGATTATACCTGCACGCCAGTGACTGATTATACCTGCACGCCAGTGACTGATTATACCTGCACGCCAGTGACTGATTATACCTGCACGCCAGTGACTGATTATACCTGCACGCAGTGACTGAGTGACTGATTTGACTGCACGCCAGTGACTGATTATACCTGCACGCCAGTGACTGATTATACCTGCACGCCAGTGACTGATTATACCTGCACGCCAGTGACTGATTATACCTGCACGCCAGTGACTGATTATACCTGCACGCCAGTGACTGATTATACCTGCACGCCAGTGACTGATTATACCTGCACGCCAGTGACTGATTATACCTGCACGCCAGTGACTGATTATACCTGCACGCCAGTGACTGATTATACCTGCACGCCAGTGACTGATTTGTCGATCGTCAGCTTTTAAGCAGCTAAACGATAGATGAAAATAGCTTCCTGTGTGGTGACGCACATAATGTAAGATGAATTGGCTATTGACGGGACTGTCTGAGCGGAAATCACACAGAAAATCATCATGATTATACATTCCGTCGAATATCTCCGAAAAGCTGCGAAAGGATTACAAAGTGCTTGAAGGCATACAGGATTATCATGCGAGATAAGAGGTTGTAGGAGTTGACAGGGATTACATTGTCTTAGCGCATGCGTATTTCGAAACGTCACAAGAAAAAGAAGAACAACATGGGTCTCTTGCTGACGTGCATGCCGCAGGAAAAAAGCAAATTCTATAACACTTGTGTCTATAATAAATTGTTAACTGTGCATTTATTGAGTGTTTTATCACAGTTGTGCAAAATATGCATGTGTAAAGTGCATGTGTTCATTTGGGAGATTCTATTTCACAAGTCAGTGAGGAACGGGACGTCTGCTTTCATACAAGTCACAATCGAATAAGAAAACAAATAAATTACAAGATGAAATTTCCTTCTCAAGTTCAACTGTTCTTTACGTCGTGGAATTGATTAACAAAGCGGCACAAATAGAACGTTATCCACGTTTGTTCCACGAAGCCTGACTCAGCTGACAGAATCACTCCCCATTTGAGAGACCACATGAACTCGTCCACTGATATTGGCACGATGCCAACCGTGACGGGAGCATCGTGCCAATATCAGCGAACCAGCTTTTTCAACAAAGGAGAGAAAGGATGTCAAAGTCAATTTGAATAGGGCAATAGAATAGAAATCATGCTTTCATATGCGTGCTCAGTGGTCATTTTAGGCACGGTTAGTTTGGGAAAGTTCAAATAGTTTAAGGTGCGGGCTTCGCCCTTGCCCTAAAATATAAACTTTCCCAAACTAACCGCGCTTAAAATAACCATTGAGCACGCCTATGAAAACATTATTTACATTACACCAACGGCAAATTAGAAAGACAGACTTTAATACACGATTTCCGTGTCTTCTCAAATTATATGTTCATGATCTCGACTTGTGTCTCATCGAATCACCACCCAAAATATAGAACATCGGTGTTCGTATTCGGGAAAAATCGGACCTTTTTATTAATCGACAGAATGATAGGCCTATTCTCGTAGCGTCCATTAACCGTTTCAAGCGTTTGGGACATAATTGTTTCATACAAAGGTATCAATTTCTTTAGAATTTGGATTTAGTTACAAGTTGACTAGAAGCATATTCAAAGCTTAAATAATTCTAATACACACAAGCGTCTAGTCCGTCATTCATTATTCAACCGTCGTCCTTTAAATTACAACACATATAAGGGAAGTGGGAAGAGGTGCCGACATACTGACTGCGTCACATGGCTTCACAGAATAGTCTTCTGGTAAACCTGCTCTATAGCACATACCAAGAATCTAACGATTCGTGATATGTGTTGTATCTCAGGTACGCTTTTATTGTACCTGTTCATGTGGCAACTTAGATGATATGACCACACGGCCCCTAGCACCGGCATAAGCGGTATTAGATACAAATCTAGAGAGCTATGATGGAAATGCTTTGACAACTCGTATATTGGTAAGTGATGAGCTGTGTCGCTGTGACAACTCGTACATTGGAGATTGGTGAGCTGTCTCGTCGTCAGGTGTAAATGACGGCATTTAACACAAAAGACTAGTCTGTAAGGCCCGATGTCGACCCAGCATCTAGAACTACCACGTCATCAATCCAAAGACCTAATTCACATAACAGCATTAGCATCAAATAAAAATAAACGGAATCAACATAGGCTAGTTTCTTGAAAAAGAGAAGCGGCCAACTGTTGTCAATGATGCCTGCAAGATATCATGATGTTCCAAAAATATGAAATCCGTATTGCTGATCGGTATTCTTAATCCATATGATTTTCGCTGTAAAGCCGTTCTCCAGAAAATGATGTACTTCAGTCGCGCGACCATTGGGACTGTTCATATGAACACCATGACACTCTGTGCTGATGAAAACCATCCTCGTGACATTTACAATACTAATTACTAGTAAAAGAATGATATCTTTGGGTACTACATGTATGTGAAATAGAAGCCTGGATCTTCATTCGCTCGAGAGATCAACTGTGGCCTGCATATACCAGATTTGAAATTCGGGATAGCTGTATACAAATAATTTCTGATGGAGGAGTTTTTCAATCTGATCCCATATTAACCTTTCCTGTTCCTTATTGAAGGTAAAAAAGATATAGAAGTCATGGTGTTATTATAAAGTAAACGATGAAGAGATCCAGATAGAACAGATTTTTGGAAGATTACACACAATAGTTACATTCAAGGTATATTTTCACTTTTCTTGGAGGAATTTTTGCAAACAATCGCATTATGTACATTGGTGGGGGGGGGGGGGTTCTCGTAAAAGCATTGTAGAATGAGAGTGACGAAGACAGCCGGATACACGTTTTGGGAGCAACGAAATATATAGGTGTTAAAGAATGGAAATCGTAAGCACGCTCGTGCATGGGTGTTGTGAATAGTGTTGGGAATACTGCCGAAAACTACAGCAGATACAACGCATATAAGGAAAGTATGGTGGCCGATAAGGGACATCGCTGCATTGTTTCAGGTATGTGGTTTGGTAACACGAAGGCAGGATGCGAAGCGCGAAGTCCAAACACGAAGCCAGGATGCGAAGTGCGAAGGCAGGATGCGAAGCGCGAAGTCCAAACACGAAGGCAGGATGCGAAGCGCGAAGTCAAAACAAGTGCCACTGCGCATGACCCGATGAAAGCGAGGCCAGGCCGCCATTTGAATTATTTTATTTACCAATGCCGAGATCAGAGTATAGTCGCCTTTCTCGTCGGGATGGTTTACATGAAGAATAAAGTCTGTATATGCTTAGATACACGAGTACAATACCAGTCTTTCTTTATTACCGGAACCATTTCGTCACTCGATACAGTCAAAATCGCTGATTTTCTTGATTCAAAGTATAGTTCATTTATGCTCGATTTTATTGAAGACAGCGTCATCCGTCAATATTTTAACGTCGGATATATCGTCGGAAATTCTTCATATCAATCACGACATCTGCTAATCAGTAATAATATGGTCGGAAATTTTACATAAGATTGGAAAACATACAATAAATGTTTCACAGAAACCAAGCATAATAGTATTACATATCATACTGTATCACAGAAACTTAACATATTAAATACTGGTATATATAATTGTATCACAGGACCAGAATATGATTACAAAATATGGAGGACGACAAATGAAGTTGGACGCAAAATTAAAACTAAACAGGAAAAAAAATAAAGGATCAATTTTTTTAAATCCCCAGCCTTGATAATAAATTTGACTAAATCAATCAGTTGCCGGTAACAAAATCTCTCAGCATTAAGAATACTGGAAAATTTATGGTGGTACCACGAAGGCAGGATGCGAAGCGCGAAGTCCAAACACGAAGCCAGGATGCGAAGCGCGAAGGCAGGATGCGAAGCGCGAAGTTCAAACACGAAGGCAGGATGCGAAGCGCGAAGGCAGGATGCGAAGCGCGAAGTTCAAACACGAAGGCAGGATGCGAAGCGCGAAGGCAGGATGCGAAGCGCGAAGTTCAAACACGAAGGCAGGATGCGAAGCGCGAAGTTCAAACACGAAGGCAGGATGCGAAGCGCGAAGGCAGGATGCGAAGCGCGAAGTCGTGTTGGACTTCGCGCTTCGCATCCTGCCTTCGCACTTCGCATCCTGCCCTCGTGTTTGGACTTCGCGCTTCGCATCCTGCCTTCGCGCTTCGCATCCTGCCTTCGTGTTACCAAACCACATACCTAGCGATGTCCCTTATCGGCCACCATAGGAAAGTGGGTAGAGGTGCCGACATACTGACAGAGCCAAATGACGAACAAGTTGAAAATCGCAGAAGCCATATATTTCGCGCTAATGACATCAAACTTCCTGACACATGTAGTTTTGCGATAATATTTAACTCCGAAAACCCGAAAGACTTCGATAATTATCAATAGGCCTATGCCATGCATTTCAAGGTATTTAGCTTCATTTCACCGTAAGGAGCTAGGAGCATGCACACATTAAGCCACAGTTAGTGTGTTTATCGCTGGGAATGACAGTGAGAGCGACTGTGTTTTTTTTCATGGTTTTAATCAAACTTCTAGTCAGATACGCCGTTTATGTTCCCAACATCAAGGTATGTTAACATGGGGCATACGTATCGTTTTGCTTTACTTTTAATTTGGGAATATATATATAGGTCGTACGTAACCAGTCGGTTTTATTTCAGGAAGATAGATTCTTTGTTTCGTGGTTCGATATTACGGCTTCTGTGCATTTCGACAGCCAAGTGTCGAAGGATAAGCCCGGAATGTGCCTTCGCTAAAAGCTCAGACTCTATTATACCTTCGAATTTTCCGGTTAGTGATAATTTCCGACGACTGTGGTCACAACGATCCTATGGGGAAACGTGTTTAATGGTAACAAATCGAAGAACTCGTGTTTAATGGTACTTGATAATTCAATTTCCTCGATTTTCGTGATTTCATTTGATGGGGAACTTTGCGGCAACACGTCAGCAGCACTGAATTGTGGAACATCAGTTTCTTACCAAGCACTATCTTTCCTGGGCTATTTATGTTGTTCTGCAATCAGCGGGGAGCGGTTCCATCATCGACCTAAATATTTTCTAAGGTGCGGAAACTTACAACGCTATATCTTTGAGTAAAGCCATTTACCGAAAAGGCATTTTCAATTATTAAATAAAAGAGTTTGTGCCGTTTCAAACGGAGAAAGGCGTATATTTTGAAGAAAAAGAATGAAACAACGACTCAATCCATTTAGAGCAAATTATCGGTAAATTCACGACAATTCATGTCCGGTCATGTCTGGATACCGTTGAAATAAAACGGATGAAGATACAGAAATAACGTTTATATCTTTATGCTCATATTTTGCTGAACACGAAGGAAATTGGAGTGGATATATTTAATCGACATAATTTTACGAAATGTGGGCAAATCTACGTAAGGTTCGGCAAACTAATTTTGTATAGAATGAGATTCTCTTTAATATAAAATAGTTTATTTATCGGCGGAGTTATCAACCATTACCCAACCGTACGAAGTATATTTATATAATATGACACTAATATTATCATCATGGCCAACTATTGGGATATCTTGTGTACCATCTAAGTCCAGTTTCGCTGAGGTGCACAGACATAGATTTTTCCACCACTCATCTGAATGTAGAGGGTAATCTAAAGAACATTCGACTTTGGAAAATAAGCCTAATGAGATTTGAACATAAACATGGACTCATTTCCCTACTAATTCAAAGATACAGGATGCATACGCCCTTAGCCTGAGAAGTTATTACTAAAAATGTAGGTACATTCTCACTTTTAAAATGAACATACCCCATTAAATCTACCCCATTAAACACTTAAAACATCTTTTTTTCAATTGAAACGCCCATATCTGAACGAAAATAATTGAATTTCGGCAAAAAAAACCTTAATAGTGATAAAAACAGTTTAATTGAAATTTCCTATATCCCTATAAAGTGAACAATGGGCCCTTGCTGCATTCAGCTGGTAAATGTTCTACATGAAGTTGCCAGAATAATAACTGAGGTAAGCATATCTTTCGATTAAACAGCTGGGTAATATAACGCGTACTTACTGCAACAAGGTTCGTGCGGTCAAATTGAATTCATTATATTGGTTAGAAATGTTATAAGTTATACACCGGTATATATTTGTAGTTATTTTGTCACAGTTGTCATTACATGTATTATCCTGTTCATGTATAAATCGACAAGGTAATATCGCTTCGCTTAAAAATATGGTGTTCCATTTGAACTCAAGATAGCTTTCTCCAGTGGGGACTGATGTGGGCCCAAATTGCTGTTTATCGAGTTTAGTACATTAACCTATCAAGTAACAGAACTGGCACTTCAGGTTGATCTTCTATTGTGCTAGAAAAACATCCTGTTTGTTCAATGGGCTTTGTGTGAGCGTTTTTCTTTAAAATTGTAATAATAATAGCATCAGTGATATACGAGTGGTGTGTGGTTTGTTCCCCATAATATCGTGCTATTGATGCATATCTTGTGCGAATATTTAGAGGAATCGTCCTTCGTGAACCATTCTTCCAATAGAAACAAGACAATTTAAGGTTACGAGTCACCCTTCCACGTTAGTGAAATTTCCAATACCCTCGTAATTATTTCTTAATTTGAAAACTACTACGGGATCAAAACAGAAACAGAAATGATTCGTTCCATTCAATGTAATCAAAGATTTTTTGGTGATCAGTGATTGATTTATCGGTAACATGTGCTAGGTTTTTCAACCAAAATATTATTAGATATCAGAAAGCTTTTAAACAGTTAAAACTCTTTAACCTCTCCGTTTCTTAGTTTCGTCCTTTAAAATTTTGTATCGGGTATCAGGTGTTATCACATATTGAAATAACCCCTCCCGAAAACTGGGAAACGAGGACAAGATTCGGCAAAATGAGACACAATTCTTTCGCTCGGCGTATGTACTTTATATAATGTACTATTGACCATTGCATTAGAAACATTGATTGTAAATCCTGTGAAATCGAAGTGAATATTTTGCTGGATACTTAGCTTTAACAAAAGTGACCAAATCCACGTGTCGGAATCTTTCCGGAGAACTTTCCGCCATGAATTATGAGATACAGTTAATCAAACTGTATATTTGTAGAACTACTGCCTCTCATGGTTTACATATTTACATGTACATATGTAGAGTAATATACGTAGACATGTGTAGAGAAATTGCGGTAAGATTCTGTAGTGGAGAAGTTACTTTGCTACGGGCGGTGGTTCTCTCTGGGCACTCCAGCTTACTCCGTCATACCTGTCGCGATACCAGTAAAATATTCTAAACCAATCCCCCATCTCTAGTGCAGGAGTTATTGTTACACCTGTGAAAATCAAACAGAGCCGTCGCCTAGTTTGATGCTTGTCAAAAATGAAAAGTTCCTCCGCACTAGAATGACGGGCTATAGACGCTTGTGCTGAAGCGGTATAAAGTAAAATAACAGGCAGTCAGTGGTCGTGTCGCTTATATCCCTTTCCAGTCTACTGCCGACTGTTAAACCCAACATACCTTTATGAATAAATGCGGCATAATTGACCTTTTTCAAGTGAACGTCATTCATTATGACGTCAACCATATGTAACTGAGCCCCGATATAGGAAACAACTATTAGATAGTCTTATTTGCAGAGAATAAGTTATTTAAAACGTGATATGCTATAATATCACGGACTGACAGGAGTCATTTTGTAAAGTTCGGTTTGTTATATACACCTGCGAAGAAGTTAAGCACCACTTTATTTTATCAACAGGTGTATTGCTTGGGTATGTACAGTAGCGAATAGAGCGATTGGACAATGCGTATCTGGACAGCCACTAAACCATCATTCATTTTTAAAAGACAAAAAACAATACGGTTTGTCATTATTTGGAACTTTATAAGCATGAAAAGAAAATGGCTGAAAATGAGATAATTCATAGACGAATTAAGTATGTCAGTTCCAGCAAATCCGTCGTCGGAAAAATGTAGCTGATCACAAAGTAACGATCGTCCCATGCACTTCAATGCCACAGTACCCTGTCAGAATCTGATATAACCTCCTCTTACGCGGACGACGTTCTCGACGCCTCTCCTATCAATCACCTGATCTTAACATTGGAATACTCTCCCATTCCTCATGGACTGCTTGGGTCAATTTTTGTCCTGTCGGTATTGTGGGGTTCCCAGCCGTCAATCTGCGCCCCAAGAGCTCAAAAGGATTCCGATCTGGGCTTCTGATCATTTCAATTTGGAACCGGTGGTGTTTAATTTTTACGCTTGTGTAAAGTTTGTTACACGCTGCTGAAAGGAAATGTAAATGTATGCGGAACCAACCGTTGATTTTTAAGAAGTCCCAAATTAGACGACTAATAAAAAGAAGCAGATTTTCAGCCTACTCTGCTAGGCGCTTTCTGGGTTTTCTTAATTTTCGACAGTTAAGGTTAGGCATATACGACTTTTCCCCTAAATAATCCCGTGAGAAAAATCATACAGTCATATAATGTAAAACTGTGTAATACTCAGTTCGCACTTTCGAACCTATCGGATCTCGTAACCGTATCAATACAACTTTGTATGGATGTGTATCGATCTATGCATGCTTAGCATTTCCCGCGGGGATGCATGGGCTTGGATATCACGCAAGATACTCGGTCGCCAAAACCACCACTCGTTAGTCCGACGAAGAGAATTTCCGTCTAATTAATTTACTTACAACTAATTTGACAGGGATTTGCATCTCCTAGGGGCCCATAACACACAACTCACACTTGGACATAAGCAAGTCACACAATCAACAGAACTTTATTGACTACACGTTAACCTTTGGGAAGACTCGTCGTTATCGATTCTTGTCCGAAATAACGAACCTGAAGCTACTACTCTTCAAGTTAATACTCACAGCGGTCATCTTGATCCCATGACAATTGGCTTTTCACAATCAAGATATCCAATGTCCTTCGGATATGTGCATGCATTGTCATGAGCTGAAAATGAGAAGTGACATGTGATCAATTATGATGACTATATAACAATCTGAATTGATCTAGAAAATATCTACCTTTCCAGTCATATCATCAAATACATTTCAATTCCGTATCCACGTAATCTGATGAAAGTGGGAGCAAATTGTGAAATAATTGTTAGCCATTTGTAACCAGTGTCCAAGAATACATGGATGGATACGTAATACATAGGTACATAGGACAAGTGGCATGCAGCCGGGAATGATAACGGTGATTAAGCAGTAAAGCATAGCTTAACCATAACCCTTGTTTATAATAATTGGTCACATTTGACTGTAACACGCATAGTCTGGAACAAGGACTATCTACAATTAAACACTTCTGCTTGAATTAAAATAAATTGATCAATATTGGCAGTTCCTAAGATCGATTGGCAAGTCATCTCAACATTTGGCACCTTGTAAATATGAAAGGTCTTTTGTGAACAGTGGATGTGACTCACAGATAAAAGTATGCACAAAGTATACAATATTTAAGAAATAATGTTTTCATAGGCGTGCTCAATGGTTATTTCACGCACAGTTAGTTTGGGCATGTTTATATTTTAGGGCACGGGAGAAATAACCAGTGGGCACGCCTATGAAAACATTATTTCTATTCTATTGCACAAGTCAAATTGACTATCAAAAAAGATTATAATGAAAGGTAGAAGTAATATGATAAACTTTGACATCCTTTTTCCCCTTATGTTGACAAAACTCGTCCACTGATATCGACATAATGCTCCCGTCCCGGTTGGCATCGTGCCAATGTCAGTGGACGAGTGTATGTGGTCTCTCAAATGGGGAGTGATTTAGTCAGTACGTGGATATATGCCTATTTGTGTCGTTTTATTAATCCATTTTACGATGGAAACAACAGTTAAACTTGAGAGAGAAATCCCATCTTGTAATTTATTTGTTCGTTTTATTCGATCATTACTTGTATGGAAACAGACGTCCCTATCCTCACCCTACTTGTGAAATGGAATCTCCTAATGAACACCTGCACTTGACACATGTACATTTCACATAACCGTGCTAAAACGTGTAATAAATGCACGGTTAGCTCGATGTTATTGACACAAGTGTTATAGAATTCTGAGTAGTACACCTAGTATTACAGCTCCTTTTGTAATCCCATTCGACTTTCGTGCCGATGTTGATTTCGTGGTATCATTTTGTTCTGCGTGATGTGTAGAATGCGAAAATGTTGAGTGTTATTTTTGTTTACAGATGTTGATCACTTGTAATAGGACGTCACAGTGACATCATCCATTCGAAATAATAGTACGTTTTGTATTTTTTGCAGATATTTGTTTGATTTATTTGTTATTTACTAAAATGAAAACCTTACATGTATGTGTACGTTCGAAAATGATCGTTTGGGCAATATATAATAATTTATTATATATTTTGGTAACTTGATACGTCAACGTGATGTCATAATATCGCAATTTTATTTTTCTGGTAATTGTATGTTTATTGAATTGGAGTTTCCACTGATCTGGGGTTTGACATTCGAATAGGTTTAAATCGACCACGGTGTCTTCCGGCATCATATCGCATGCTGACTTTACGCCTTACCCGAGGCCAAAGCTGTATGAACCTCATCAACTTTAACCCTATCTGGCCGGGGCTTTTTTGGGACCTGTCCAGGCCTGGGGGGAGGAGCCGAAATGCCACCCTCCCCCCCCCTAATTATTTTTCTTATCCCTGAGCTAGGGGGCTGAAACTCACCACACTATACCCTTGGGTCAAGCTCTACCAGAAAATGTAAAAGAATCCAAGATGGTCGCTTTGATGACGTCACAGTGACGTCATTTTCAAAAACGGCATTTTTTCGTCGATTTTTTGGTCGGATTTTTCGAATTTTTTATTTATGCAATTTCTTCGCAAAAACTGCATGATAAATTAGTAAATATTAATATGATGTGAAATAAAATAGTTTTTGCCTATTTTTCATCGCGGAAAAGCACAAATTTTGAAGAAATGTGACAAAAACATCACTTTTCTGGTACCCCACGTGGTCGCTATCTTGGATTTACCCATGATCCTCTGCTCAGGGGGTTATGCAAATGGGCTCAAAATGACCCCAATATAATAAACTATAAAGTCCCGGAGTTTTAGTACTCCATGTTTCGTCTTTCCGGAGATAGCGCAGAAAGTTTGGTAGGGGGGGCCATAATGACACACCCCCCCGGCCAGGTAAGGTTAAGATCATCTTGGTGTTCATAAGAACAGTGTCACGATCAAAGCGTAACTGGGATACATCAATCTCTAGATAATCTGGATTAAGGAAACTGATCAGCGATGCGGATTTGATATTTGGGACATCATGGGGACTTGCAGTCATCATTGCAAACTGTCTCTAGAAAACTAGCCTGTGTTTATGTATACTATGTTTTTTTTATTTGGTGCTAATACTGTTATACGAATTAGGTTTGAGGACGCAGAATTTCCTCAATGGACGACGGCTGAATATTGAATGACGGACTAGACCCTTGTATTTCCTTGATAGCGCTGGAATTTCAAGGAGAATTTCAAGATTCTCTTTTGTGGGGACGATGGACCTCGATGTCGCAGATTCTTGATGGACTTTTTCGCTCTTCTCATTTGCTCATATGTATCAGCTAATTGAACTACACAGACTGATACGCCGACCTGAAATATTCATCCCCTGACTGGGAGTGGATGATTTAAGAAAGACCCGTATATTTCTTTTCCACAAAAGATGTCAGTTATCATAAGCTATAGCCTTATTGAGATCCGCTATCCCTGGATTGGATCGACAACTTCGTCAGCTTCACCCAATGACATGTGTTACTCTACCAATTATAAAACACGAAAACGATGTGGCACTTTTGAGGCAATTGAATTTTTATATATATATATATATATATATATATATACACGAGCTTTCGCAGACAGATCTGCTTCCTCAGGTTCAATTTTTTTGAACGTACATGTAGCAACAAATTTGCTCAGCACTGTTGGAGATTTTCTTGAACGATTATAGGAGCTAAACCTATCAGAGCGAAGAATTCGCGAAAAATTGCACTTACGATATTTTTCACTCAAATATTTGTATTCGTATTATTGAACCTCATGAAATTCATTGCTTTCTCTCTAATGATCATTTTCGAACATTTTCATCAGGTACATTAGGGTAGAACGATTAGACTAAGGAACATTTAATACAAAAAAATGCGGGTCATAGCAAAAAACTGAGACAAAGAAATAAATTTCGGCAAGAAAATCGAACGGAAGGCAAAAAAATCATAAAAAACGAACCGCACTAAATGGAGAATATATGGCTCATTATTTTAGCATTTGGAAAGTCAAATCGTGCATTAATGAGGAGTTGCTGCATATCTAATGAATTATTACCATGTTGAACTTGCTCGCCGATGGTCGTATTACGGGAAGTGCATTTGAGGTGATACATGACTATTGATGCCCACAGGAGAAGGATAACGGACTATTGTCTGTTTAATGTCCATCACAAGAGGATAGATACCCTCATTATGACCGGATTTCACAATCCAGCGAGATAATACGACACGAGTGAATCTGGTTACAGCCGGAAAGGATCCAGCTGACTGAACTGGGTATTATGTTTGTGGGTTCATTGCTCTGTGTTCATTGCTTGAACACATCGATAATGTAATATGATGGTTCCGCTTAGATCAAAACCCACAGCTATTATGTCTTTCTACATTGGGAGATATAACTGAAAGCTGAGAGAGACAAATATGGAGCTGATGTAAAAACGGTGTTACCAGTACAATAGAGAGCGATACAGATCATACTCTACAGGCAGTTTTAACCCCGGATGTAGAACAAAAACGCAAACAAAATGACATAGATTGTGACAAAAATAGTATTAATCCGCCAGATAAATCAATAACCCGAGAATAACTTTCCTAGGAGAAAAGTAGTCAGCATCCAAAATATAGATGTATTAGTATATTTCTTTCTTCTTTCATGCAGGAAAACATGTTGCGTTTGCTTTTTAATTTTGATTTTTATGCATATGAGTCACGAAAAAGTTCTTTCCGTTATTGACGAGGATATTCTTTTGTGGACGACGGCTGAATATTGAATGTCTGACCTGACGCCTGTAACTGTGTCAGTCACTCATTTTCAGTGTGTGGACTAACCTGGTTAACATTTGTCAATTGTGATTTGGAACAAGTTGTCACAACACACTTCAGACACACAACACCCTTCAGACACACACAACACACTTCAGACACACACAACACACTTCAGAAACACACAACACACTTCAGACACACACTTCGTTGAACCCGATTCTAACGAAAATACTTATATACTTGGTCGGCAAAGAAAACAAACCATAACGTAATAGTCACAATGAATTCCAAGTGTTGTAGGATAACGTTATAACTTCAACTCAAGCCATTACAAAAGAACTCAATGATACATGATCAGAAAAGTTCAAAAGGCAGGACAACTGTTAATCGCTTATTTATTTTTGTCAAATTCATCCATTATATCCTAATTAATTGTGCTCGAAATCCAATTAGAATGTGAAATTAGTGTAGAGTAATCTATCAACCTCAAGCACAGTTTATCCCATCAAAATATCAGAAGGATAAGATCCCAGAAGATTGGCTTTACATGCTAAACATTGTCATTGTCCAAACCCACCCAACAAAATATCCTACAGGCGCCGAATGGTTATGTGCATACTTAGGTGAATGCCTTGAATGGCGAAAATTAATGATTTTCAACCGGTTGGTTTCGCTTGGATCGATGAGTGAACTATTTTGACTCTTTTTAATCTAGTTGATCAAAAGACAGTAAATAAACATCAAGGGTTATCGATCCGTCATTTCTCATTGAATTAGATCCTTTTTGACATGCGTTTGTCAGCGGGATATACAGTCTCAGCCACAATGGTTGGTGCATTGGTCAAAAGTCGAAATTTTGACAGAACAGGTTGGTTCTGGCAAATCAGATTGATAATTGAGTATTCATTTCGATTGTTCGTGAATCTCCGAACGATTACCTGTTTTCTTGAACTTTGTTCGACAATATACTTGTAATAGAATTCGAATAGGGCTATGTTTTTGGATAACAGATTAAAGGATATTCCCAAACGTACTACTCTTACGTACAGGTTCATTAATTTTCTATCTTACATACTAGTCCTCAAACGCTGCCCTAACGAGAACAAAAAGTCATGTTCCTTAAGTATGCATCACTGAAAGGCAACCTAGTGGCATTTTGTTCAGAGGCAAGATTAGATTATTAGGAGAACTGTATTGCGATAGATACTTCGAATCAGTCAACTCTTATTTCAACTGTCATTCGTGTTTACGGTTGACTCTACACGTTCATGGTCAGAGGTCAGACCCCAGCCTTCTAAATCATCTGATTCAAACGCCAGAGAACACATATCTGAGCAGTCTGACAGTATATTTATGTCAAGGGGTGTTCACACTATTGTCATAAAGCAATTTGAAGATGCTTTAGCTACAGAATGAGACAATTTTCTTAATTTATGGGTTGCGAAACTTTGCGACAAGCATACCTTGGCTTTCATCGTCGAACACTACACGTGTTGCCTTGGCTGAACATAACACAATATCTGATCGGAATACGAGTTTGGTGATGTGATAGCTCTATATTCCGTGATCCATATTAGGAGGAGTGCAATGTATGACCTCTTTAAAATTGAAATTTGATTGACTATTCGAAAGAAATTAACATCAATACAACCAACACTTGCCATATTTGGAAATCACACAGGCTGACATCAAAGAAAATCCTCGCTGCAAAGTGTTGGCAAGCTCCTATCTTGATTGGCTATATGACATCACGTGCGTTTTCCAGTTTGATCAATTTAGTCTATTCATTAGGTCAAGGTAAATGACGGAACATTAGTGTAGTATTTAACTGGAAATGTGAAGATGGCTGGTTTTGGTGTCATTTGTGTAAAACAATGACCGAATCTCGCGCAAGGCTGTTATGGTATATACAGCAATCGTATTTGTCCAGAAAAAATATCTCCTGATGCCCTACACACATTTAAAATAATGGATGTAGATTTGGTCACACAGAGAAAACAGTTGTTGTTTCTTCCAACGCGAACTCTCACTGATGACCCATCAATGTCGCTCTTTTTATAGCAACCCTGCTGTGTATTTTGTTGGTATTAAAGAATGTTTAACGAGATTACTCTTAACCCTCCCAAATATGAAGGGGCATCAAACTTTCTATGCTATATCTCCGAAACAACAAATTATTAGGAGCTGACACTGCGTGATTTTACAGGGTACCGGTATTATATTTGGATCAGTTTGTCCCTATTTGCGTACCCCTCCTAGAAAGGATCGTTGGTAAATTTGAAGTGGCGGTCATGTGGGGTACCAGAAAAGTGGTGTTTTATCTTTTTCTTCAAGATTTTTTTTTTTTTTTTTTTTTGATAAAAAATTGCGTGAAATATTATATTTCACATCAGATAATTCTTCCCTAATGCACTATGTAGTTTACTTCGGAGAACGTGGCACGAATAAACAAAATGAAAAATCTGACCGAAAAATCGACCAAAAATTCATATTTAGAATATGATGCAACTTTGAAGTGTTCCAGGATAAAATTTTTGGGATTTTTGCACTTTCTAGCAGAGCGGACCCCAAGATATATTGTTGGGGATTTTAGACTCAAGGATTAAAAAAATATTTAGTGGGGAGGAGGCGTCTAGCTCTTCCCAGGTCTTGACAGGCTTCAAATAGCCTAGGCCTGGAAGAGTTATATCATGATGCAAATAATTCAATTAAATTGGTCGGTCTGTTTATTCTCAATACCGACAGAAAAATTCACGATCTCTAAAGACCAGAAATATTTTTTTAGAAGTCAGTGCTTGCATGCATCAGACAGCATTATCCGTCTTTTATACTGTGTTCCTTGAGACACGTCGCATTTTCGACTCGGTTGTACGTGTTTCGGCTTTGATGTTTCAAACAGCTATTCGGGTCATTATAGTGAAACGGCAACGCGAGTGAAACATGTCACAACCCTCAAATAGCTGTATCCTTACGTCTATGAGACATGTTTTCATGGAAAAATTGGGTGAAATATGTAGCATTATGAAGCATTTCACATGTTACCCATCTCAAAATGAAACGTTAAAAATGTAACCTCTTTTTGCAGTGTGTGGAAAGTAGACTGAATCTCAATCTATAGTAACTGGCAAAGTTCCGACTAAATCAGCTGAGGCAGATAGACTGTGTTTAAGTTAGCCTCAAGTCGTTATCGTAGCGGTGATGAGTTTCAGCCCTAGAGTACAGCGATGGGTCTGCCTTGTGTTCCAAATTGCTCCCACATACGCCGTAGGTTTGTTCTCGCTTTGAGGGCTTACGATGTTACCATAGTGAGACTACTATATTAGAAAGTGAATCCTTGATGAGAGGTTCAGTCGATGTGGTTTCCATTCCTCGCCGTTTCATAAAAATCAATTAAATATGAGTTATTGTTCTGCTATGATTGTGCCATAACATATCAGTGCTACGATCGCATCTGAGAAATGACCCCTGTCTGGAGAAGACTTTGGTCAATTATGAGAATGTTTTTCCTCTGAACGTGTTGTCAAGCGGAGAATCAAAAGGGCCGAATACAATCCCCAGTGTTTTGAGGCCTTGTACTTGTGACCGTGACACCACATATAAAAGCTTCGTATCTCGACTTGTCTTTACATCTTCTTGTAGTCGACAATATATAATTGTTACCAGTGGTAGCATTATTTCTTTAAAACATAATGCCTGAGTAGCCCTGGGTTCTAGACACGGAGTTTCCGTCATGCTCATCTCAGTCTGCTAAATACAATCTTTTTCCTGAGAGACGATAAGCTAGGCCGGTGGTCGATCTGTATTATGCAATTTACACATTGTAACCTGAATTCGGAAATTAATGAAACAGTCGTCCAGTATCGAGTATATGACTCAGCATAATCTAGATTTGACCAAGTCCTATCTAGGATGATTCGTGTATATTTATAAACGCTAAAAATTTGTTTTAATAACAATAAAGCTTCATGTATTGGAAACCCTCAACAAATAGTCACAACATATCCTGATTGTGATTAACTCCCGATTACACTAAATAGTATGCCATAGTGAACAATTGAGCATTAATGTCCACGCGACAGAATACCAGCATATATGCTTGATAGATATATTAAAAATGATCTACGGGTCAGCTTAGTATTATGGCCGTTTTGGTGTTCTTTAAAAGCTTTTTCAAACAGATAATATTTTGAATTGAAACTCTAGGAGAGAAATTTGCTACCCGGGAAGCAGCTTCGGTGTTCGTCTTGTATCCAAAGCTGATTTAGGTAGCGTATGTATCCCAGATGAAATACCCACTTTTACGGGGCAACATTGCTTTTATGGCTGTTTTGGGAAATAGATCGTTTTTGGGGGGAAATCTATGGAAATCGTGTATATAATATTCGGTCATTACTTGGTCCGATAAACATTTTTTTCAGTTTTTGTGAGAGAAAACGTGGTCTACTTTAGGCACCTCAATAGTGTCTTTCAGTAATGGCAAATATGTTCATTTTATCGCAGTGGTAAAGAGTGGCATTTGTTTCATAGTCCATTGTTTCAGGATAATGATTCAAATCAACAACAATGGATGACAGAATTCTAGAGGAGAGTAGGTGTGGTCAATAAAGGTAGGCATTTTTTGTGTTAGCATGGCTTGAATCTGAAATCCCCCGAGAGAATCTGGAACAAAAAAGTATGATAAATTTTCTTTGAATTCCGTTTTATTAGGAAAAATTATCTTACGATACTGAAATTTGGAAAAATTTTCGCCATCATCTCTTCAAACTAGATGTTTTTGGTTCAATCCGTGAATGTTGTGCCTGCAAGAAAACGAAGCAGATATACTCGAGAGCGGCCACAATATCAAGCCCACCCATAGTTAAGTAAGGTTCCAAGGTCACTAGGGATAATATATTGGATATCATATCAGTTTTGCACAATGAAATGCCAATAATTATCTCAACAAAATGAGTTATATATTGAAATTTGTGATAATTTTGTTCTCATGCTTGCTGCAGTCTTTAGATTTCCCAGCTAATGACCACTCATGATCTCATGGCTGTGGTGGGTGGTTACAATGTAAGGGCTGGCTCAAATAATCTGATGTTGCATGGCAGTGCAAGACAGTTTGGCACCTCGAAACTTCAAGGCAAGTCATGATGTCCCATCGGACAAGCAAATCTTGCTAAAGCAATCGAATGTTAGTCTAACTTTACCAAATGGATAATTAACCTAATATCTCTCAGAATGAAATCCTCTGTAAACGCTAGTTTAGAATACAGAGAGATACTGATTCTCTATACGCCAATTGCTATATTATGGTTTTGCCCCGTCGATCATGTATGCCAAGTTATGCACTGGTTTTCATGTTGGAGAACATAAGAGCGTTATTAACAAATAAGTCGCTCAAAATGACCGCCAAACTGTTCAACCAATCAGAACATTGGTTAATCCATCATCAATATGCGAAATTTGAACGCAGTAGCTCGATTTCGAATTTCTAAAGCGGCATCTCCCGTCAATTTCTCGGAGTTATTTTCTACTCACAAACCTCAATATTCGCGCTGTTGCCTCCCATATAATTGATCATTTGTGCCATTCGAATGTGGTTGCTGACAAGTTAACTGTTTAGATTGGTCGACGGTGACCAGATTCTTTTATGAGACAGAATTTCACAAACATCTGTAACGCTCAAGCGTTATCAACCGAAGTATACGAACTTCTCGTTCATCGATTCCGTGTTAGAAATTAGTTAAATCACAGGTAACCACCAGAGCTATACATGTATGCCGATTTGTTTTCTTTTGGACGTGAACTGTGCCTCAGTGTAACACCAATTTGTAAGCTGATTTTTTAACATGTAGTTTACTGAGTCATGTCATTCTTTAATATGAACATAGAGATTCTGACAGTATATCACTTTCAGGATCTCGTGCAAAAACAGGGGCGTGCTTCCAGAGGTTTACGTGAATGACCGTCATACAACATGGACACCAAAGCCGTTCAACTAATCGTGAACTAGAATATTGTTTTTCAAACGAGACAAAGTGCAATGGTCGATTTCGGCCAATCATGTATAACAAGTTTCATGTTGATCGATTCAGCAGTTTCCATAAATCAAATGCTTTCGTCAGGACTTCAATAACCAATCGGTTCCATTTAGGGTGTGAAGAGTAATTCGGATCACCCATTACCTCTTTTCATATACTACAACAAGTAATGTGTGATTAAAGTTTATCACGGTTCGGAAACAAAGTTATGTTCCAGACTCGGTATCAGCTTACATTTATGTATTATTAGTCGGTCAACAAAGACAAACGGCAACTGAAATGTGATACGTTCGAGTATTCGGTTTTGTGAGTTACCCAGGCTACATAAACCTCGGTAAATCTGCACACGTAAATATTCGATTAAGCTTTCAGCCACTACTCAAGCACGAAGATTTCGACACATTTAACCGCACGTGTTGTTAATATTGTGGAATGTGTTGCTGCTTTGTCAGATCCACATTAGTCTACATATCTCAGATTTATCATGTTTTATTTATAGGTGAATGGCTCCTCGGGGAAGCGATGTGCCAAGTTCACGGACTGGTGGGACTCATGCTTATAACAGGTTCAACCTGGCTGCTGGTCATTGCAGCAATGGAAAGGTAGGCTCACGAAGCTTGTGTCTTCTAATTTGGCTGAGAGTCAAATATTCCTCCCTTTCCACAAGTGCCCCTCATTTAAATTGGATATCGTGACAAATAGCACCTGATACACTTCCAAAGAATGGAACTTGCTGTTGATGAGAACAATCCACGGGGGAGGGGAGTCTCTTGGTCGAGAATAAAGGGACCGCCACTTTGATGAGTGGTTGTAGATGATATGGCCTTTGCGATCGATATTTTCTAAGAGTGGTCTTCCGTTCTCAATGGAAGAACGAACGATATCGATTTGCCAATTTTGACATCCGCCATCCAGCTGTTAGCCCTGAGTATATAATCACAGAAACCTGTTCTCAAACCATCAATACAAAAATCCATGTTAATTCTTGTAAAATAATAAAAAAACAATACCGAAGTAAAAGTCCATTAAAGAATATCCGCGTTCATAATCGGAAGACCTACTCCATATTCCATATAACAGTATTAGCACCAAATTCAAAAAGATAATCATAGTATACATAAACATTGGTTAGTTTCCTGCAAGAAAGTAGCGGTCAACAGTTTTCAATGATAACTGCATGACATCATGATGTTCCAAAAATATCAAATCCGTATCGCTGATCAGAATTCTTAATCCATATGATATTCGTATGACTTTGAGTGGGGCATAGCCCTGTGTTATAGGTTTCTGCAATAATATTTTGTGACGTTCATTATTATAAAAATCGTCACATTTAAAACAGGATCTAGTAAATGCTACTAGGCGAGATATATATACGCCATATGTATGCCCCACTGGAATATTGCTTTCTTGAAAGAGATAGTTTACGGTGTCGAAATCGTAATCATCTCTTTTATCATAAAGTCGACGATAGAGTACGCCCGCTTGATTTTTATAGAAATATAGGTCTAAATATGATGTGCCTTGAACAAGGATTCTCCATCAGACGAAATACCGGGTGGTCTCTACAGTGAAAGCTTCTAAAAAGCTTTCATATCATGATTGATAATCGGAATAGGGTGAAGATGCCTCTTGATATAAAACTCGCGTGAAAAAACGTAAATTTATATGGCACTCTACCTGAAGGTTCATAACCTGGACAAAATCTGTTTGTCTATCTGAGAGCAAGGTTGTGCCTGTTCATATGAACACATGAGGATCTTGAAGTACATGGGTTCATACGGCCCCCAGCCCCAGGTTAAGCGGAATTAGATACAAGTTACGAAATGTAACGGCACAGCTCTTGCACATTACGTTCGTATTTTCCTATCAGCATGCGATTTGTATCGCCAAGTCTGCCATCAGCCTATATGTTGTTATTGAACACTCACATGTGTGGTCATAGGGTCATGGAACTTGATGGTCTTGATGGCTTCGAAGTCACTAGGTTTGAACTAATACAAATAAGTGAATTTAACGCATATTTGGGAATTTTTTTCTCGAAGAAAAGCAGGACACATACGTCGGCTGACAGAAAACTCGACCAAAAATGCCTGTTTCACTGTGACGTCATCAAAGCGGCCATCTTGGATAGAGCTAGACCCTAGGGTTTCAGCTCAAGGGGTAAGAAAAATATTAAGGTGGACCATTTGACCCCAGGCCTGGACAGGCACCATTAAGCCCAAGCCAGATATGGTTAAATGGACCTAGTCCATCTATTAGCACACTGGAAAAGAACTGAAATCGTATGAGATGCCAATCCGCACCGACTGTTGGACAGGAGTGCCAAGTCATTTGCTATATGAATATGTTTTTATATTGAGCATCATGAATAGCAAGCGTCAGATGCGACATGCAATATTTAGCCGCGATCCATAACAGAATTGAAATAATCGAAAGACCTTTTTCCTACAAGGGAGAAGCGATCAGCATCAATAACTTATTAGTTATTACATTACATGGTGTCCATACGGTTTCGATTCAGACCAATTGTAACACGTATCTTTAATACAATCGAGTATTTTATGTTTGTAGGTACTGCAAACTGATAATGCCGCTGGAACACCCCTCCATGTTCTCTGAGACTAACACTAAGCTCCTGGCGTTTGGCTGTTATCTGTTAATGGCTGTGATCTGTACCAATCCACTTTACGGTATCGGAGAGTATAACTACTTGAGAGGTGAGTAATGATTCAAGTATGGAACGTTGGTGTGTTTCGGAGATACGACCAACTGGTTATGTAACCGACGTATGAGTCAATGGAGTCGATACATTTCATTCCCACAGCGGAAGTTCATCGACATTCGTGTGAAAATGACGATCTTGTGTGGATAATTTGTTTTGAGCTCTTCTCAGCAATGATTGGCATCCAGCGATAACTTTACGCGTCTCCTTTCAACGAAAGAATATACTTGCCATCATTAGCGTTTCTCGTCGTTATCGTGTCCAATGGGCGATCAGGATCTGTCTAGTAGTGACGTTGCTTTTTGCCAAGATCCTCAGTCCCCTAAACAATACCAACAATGATATTTGTTCTCCCAAGAGTGTCTCTTGTACGTATGTAATATAATTCGTCATACTCCTGGCTGAGAGCTGAATGTCAAAACATTCATGATTGATTCATTATTTGACATTTATGCTTCGTTTATTTGTTTATATTTAGGGAAAATTACCATGAATTACTCTGTATTAAGCTGGGCTGTATTTATAAGTTTCTGAATGTCAAAACATTACTGATTGATTCGATATATGATATTTATACTTCGTTTATTTGTTTCTAGCTAGAGAAAATTACCAGGAATTATTCCGTATTAAACTGGACTGTATTTACACGTTTCTAAAGGAAGGATACATCATTCAATTTATAAAAGAAATTTCCTAGTGCTTAAATTCGGATAGTTTGAAGGGAGAGAAGAAGTCGAATTTAACCCTACCTGGTCTGGGCTCGTTGGGACCTGTCCAGGCTTGGAGATGAGGGGGGTATGGTATTTCGCCCCCCCCCCCCTCCCTACCCCCCAATTATTTTTCTTACACCTAGGGACGCTTTTTGTATCAAGATGTCCGCTTTGATGATTGCTCGGTCAGATTTTACGAATTTTTCATTTATGTAATTTCCTCTCAAACTACATGATAAATTTGTAAATAATAATCTGATGTGACATAAAATAGTTAATTTTGAAGAAAATGACGAAAACATCCCTTTTCTGGTACCTTTCATGGCCGCTATTTTAAATTTACCCATGATAACATGCTCGGAAGGTTATGCAAGTAGGCTCTAAATGACCCCAATATGATAAAATGATAAAGCCACGGAGTGTCAGCTCTCAATTTGTTGTCTCCGGAAGTAGGGAAGAAAGTTTGATAGAGAGGGCCATAATGCCCCCAGGCCTGGTAGGGTTAAATGAACAACAATCAGAATTTCCTGTGACGTACGTAGCAGTCAGTCAGTTCACTCACTCTTTGAATTTCCCAGAAGTGATCAACAAGGTACCAGTCTAATTTTAATGAAGTAATTTCCATAAGAAATGTATTTTATAAGCACTCTCCGCGTGAATTATATGAGTGAAATTCTCGTGCATTAACTGGCAGTCACCTTTTTTTATACTGTAATGGAGATCTACAGTAGTCTGACTTGACCGTTGTTCAATTTAACTCTTTCATGCTTATTAATCAACTTAAGCTGAAAATGAGAATATCTTTGACGACTTGACTTTACTCTTGTATCAACTAGGTACGACAACATTGGATTGGCATTTCCCTTCAATCGTTATCCGTCGCCCTTAACGCATCGAACATTCTGCCCATTTGTCTCTATTCCTTGTCCATTCTTCAAGACGATGACGTCCAGGGAGTAAATGCTCTTTGATCTGGATGAAAACCGTCTGTTAGCTCACCGCAGCCCACAGTGGAGTGCATCTGGCCCTTCATTTATCAAATGAGTTTTTGCGTGGTATTTCGCTAACATACTTTCAGATTTTTCAATGTCATAATGACATATCTGGTAAACTTGGAAATATATACATGGCTTTGAAGGTCATCTTCGTAGGTAGGGCTAAATACAGTATTGAAAGGGCACTTTCAGAATCCGTGGGCACAGCATACGGGATGTAGATATGGCAGTTCCTCGAATGTGACCTGTGGGTTATTTGTAGATAGTGGATACATATACAGACATCCATTGGAACCACTGATGATTTTCCAATAATAGAGAAGAAAAGCAACTCCGAGTAGGGATGACAATTTCATTCTGTATATTTCGCTATTAGTTATAGCATCTTCAGCAGTGAACAAAGTTACAAACAGCTCTATACGTACAGTATATATACAAAGTATAATGTGATCTTAGCCAATGCACATATATGAATGGGTAAGCCAGTAATGTCAGTCAGATTGGACAGATATTAAAATGTCATTTTCAGAAAATTGTTGTAGACATTAAATGTTAAGAGATAGCAATATACAAATGTTGTGATTACAGGTGATATAATACACAATCTAATTGATGACAACAATACACAATGAATAAATATGGCAATATAGCGCGTATATATCTACATTCAATATTTCTACATGTCATGTTCAGATAAGGACTGTCATCTTAAGATAATATAGGTATAATTCTCTTGGCAATCCACATCAGAATTGATGGGAATCTACAAATGTTGTAACTTGCACGGCAATATACAATTATGAAACGATACATGATATTACCGAAATAATTTTAAATCCTTTGATGCTTTCAAACCTTGGTTTAAAATTGGTTTGTGCCGGCGTATGGCTAAGGCTTCCTTGAATAACACTTGAGACCAGTGAGCTGCTGCATCAATAATGTTAGTGTTTGATTCTATAAGAGACAACAAAGAGATCGGGTCATCGTCAAAAGAGCCATTTGCTAAATCAAACATTTTACGAATGTAACTAAAATTGTCGCACTGGCTTACATGGTTAAACACCTCGGATTTGGAAGAAGCATGTTCTTTCAGGCGCGCAGTAAAACATCTGTCTGTTTTGCCGATGTACTCTGATTCGCATCCTGGACATGAAAATTTATATATAATAGAGCTTCTATATGTTGTTGGGGTGGGGTCCTTGTTGTTGACAAAGAAATTTGTTTTCTTTGTCTCCCATAAAACAATGTAACGCGCCCTTCCCAGAGTATATTTTCTGATTTTCTTGAGGCATTGTCGAAATAGTCTTTCACCTTCCCGACCGATGTACGGTAGTCTTATCCATATTTTGGGCATATTTTCATCATTGGTAGACCTGGTAGCTACTCTCGGTAAGTTGTATTTGTTTGTTAAATTATCCACTAACTTTCTGGCGGTATGTCTGGAGAATCCATTCCAAGACATAAATTTCCTAATGATAGACAATTCCCTTATTAGGTTAATAGGACTGCCACAAATCTTATGTGCTCTAAAAACAAGTGATCTAACCCAGACTAAACTTTGTTCACTGCTGAAGATGCTATAACTAATAGCGAAATATACAGAATGAAATTGTCATCCCTACTCGGAGTTGCTTTTCTTCTCTATATACAGACATATTTGTAGCGAATAAATATATAAAATTGTTTTTTTGTTTTTGTTTTTTTTGATTCTAAGAATCGTCTTTTTACCTCTGTATCGGTTTCGTCAAATAAAGGAATCACTATTAACGTCGAGATTAACGAAACCTGGATTACCATATTCCTACACCTGATTTATTTATGAACTGAATGAAAGATGATCTCAAGGAACGTTTAACCAGAATGATTCAATTGCTCATAAACCGCTAGGTCACATCGAACCCGCTTCGCAGCTCGTGTACCACGAGGGTGGCGTATATGCACTTTACAAAGAAAGGGTTATCCTAGAAATGGTTGGATTTTGGTATTAGTTCGACTTGACTATAATGTATATATGATTGCAAACAAACTGAAATTTTGGATTTTTTGCCTTGGTGGTCGCCTCGGGCAGGAGGCTGGTGGACTCTGGGCGCTGTGGTATTCATTTCCACTCGGCAATATGTAGTATTAGTCACTTAAATTATATATTATTATTATTATTTGATACTATTACATGGATTAACTTTTTAAAAGAAACTGTGACACGTTTCGTTGACTAGGAATTGAGAACTTTAGGTAAAAAAAATACAACTTGCAGAAGCATATGAATCTAGATACAGTCGATCGAATACGCTCGAGGAGTAAAATAAACATTCATTATTTCTTAAGATAATAACGGCAAGAAATATATTGAGACAAGGTATCCACATACATAGTGTCACCTATGGGCATATGTGGATGGATGTGGCCCCAAGTGACATCTTGTGGCATGGTATCCACACACCAATGTTGTAAAATTCCGTTAATTCTTTCTATTTTTTTGTCCAAAAACAAAAATCTAGCTGACCCTCAGGATATCTATGGGTGATCCCAATTAATATGTATCGACATCATGTCCCTATACCAAATTCCTATACCAATAATCTGCTATATCGTTCTAATTTAGTTGTCCGAAAACAAAATTTGGGATCCAGGTGGCGTCACCAATGGGTGTATGTGGATGGAACGCTATACCATGGAACATCTTGTTGCAAGATATCGATAGACTCGATTCGGATAGAGCTGAAAAACAACAGCTGTCGTTCCCTAGACAATAGAAATATGCACAGCAGATTTGAAGCTGATTGACAAAGGCATTCAAAAGTTATCTGACGGAAAAGAAATGTGGTAAAAAGAAGAAGGAGGAGATCCCTATGGATATGCCTAATATGTGAATAGAGACTATGTGAATTGGCTATTTGAGCAACAGCTCATATAATTTGCAGTATTATTAAACTTTGCTATATTATTCACAATTTTATTGGAAATAACATCATGAATTATATTTGTAGGAAAATTCGACTTCGGGGTGAACATAACTAACGCGACAATCCATGGAGAGGAGATCTGTCCGATAGATGTGCTCGTGCATCGATATGGTCATTACTATATGGCAGTTAATATGGAACATTTACCTGCCGCGGTCCCGGCGGTGAAATACCTGGAGGAGAACCTGAATCTGATAGTACGGTCTGTTAGGGAACGCCCGGGAGCTTTGCTTTTTTCTCTTCAAGCCAAGGACATGTTTGTTCTGGACCGGTTCTGGTCCTGTCATATCAACGGTTCCCTGGCGGAAGCGCTGGGACTATTTTTGTGGCAACACCAGGAGCAATCTCACTTTCGAGTATTCCAAGTGATTACGTGGGTATATAGGGCGGAGTACATCACATACAGAGATTCATACATGCCTTTTCAAGGTAACTAACCGTTTTTTGTTCATTTCATAGTTCACTAGACGTTCACTGCAAAGTTTAATATGATACAATTAATGTTTACCTGTCCTAATTTGTATATTATTGGCTATGATAATCTGAAAGTCTTGCAAATTACCTGCCATCCAAAGGGAAAGTATAATTTTATGTCCAGGTCGGACAACCATCGTATTTGCTTCATTTGGTGTGTATTTTCCACATCCGCTTATCTAAATCAACAACAGCAAGTGACGACGACTAACTAACCAGTTCTTTTTCTGTTTCAGAATTGTGTGTTTGCATGGCGGACTTTACGAATACCAATCCTCATACGAATGTTTTGGTTGGACTGCTCTTGGTTTTAACCGTTTTCGTGCCGTATGGAATTATAATTTTCTGCTATGGCTCTATTTATCTACAACGTTTTGTAAGGAAGTGCTATATAGGACGCTGTGATATATCCAAGGAAGAGAGAAATGCTCTGAACGCCCTTTCCTGGGGAAGTCTTTTATGTCTGTGCTTTATTTGCCCGTATTATATCATTAATATATCCAACGGTAAAGGCGTCTACATACCGTTATGGATAAATTTTATGTGCACATTTCTACTGTATTGTAACAGCTTTCCAGTTGGATTACTTTATGCTATATTGGATAGGACGTTTGTGAAGAAATTGACACATTGTGTGCTGAAATGCCGAGAAAGCAAAGACAGTGTGGAATATAGTAATGAAGAAGAAATACCCTTGAGGAGTTCCAAATTTCGTGACTTTTTCAGGAAACGGAACTTCAAACAAGAGAGTGATTTATGAGACGATGGATAAATTTGTTATTTACATGCTAAGAGTGCTGTCATATAGCAGTTGCTTTTGGAGGCTCATTACGGCAAATTTCAGCATGACTGCCTCGAACATTAGTAATATGTGCCTGGATTCATTGTGATGTTGAATGTTGCTTTTTCTATAGGTGTGTATTGATCTGAAATGTTCTATAAATCAGCACCCTCTCATGAGATCAATCTGAAGGGGCGGTGGAGATGGAAACAAGGCTTTTGATTGAATCAACGAATGCAACATTGTAACTACATTTGACATTTCTTTTGGCTAATGATGGATTATTTTTATTGCAAAGCATCCATTTTCGAAACCGGGTTTTTCGTGTTTTACAAAATCTCTCAGATTGCTTTAAAACGCCAGACAAGCCGTTCCAGGAAGTCAAAATGTTGTACAAATGCTACGCTTTGAGCAGAGAATGCTATGAAAGGTCATAGAAAGGTAAAGCAATTGGCCAAAGTTTGCTTCTGGAAAATTACAAGTTTAGGATGAAAACATCACCCAAATTTAACGGTACTACGTATCACATTGAACACACTGGTTTTTCGTCAGATCACCGAAGTTAAGCAACGTTGAGCTCGGTCAATACTTGGATGGGTGACCGGGTGTTGTACTGACTGAGCTGATCAGTGTGAAGGATAATTGGAACTGTGGACACTCTGGCACATGTGAACACCGTCATATGAGTGAAAAAAATGTTTAAAACTATGTTAAATCCTACTCACTCACCCCAAATTTAGCACGAATTCCATCGAATTTAACCATCTTGTGTTTTTGTTATTATTATTTCATACACGTTTTTGAATTTGGAGCTATAGCCTGTCATACGAAATAGGTCTTTCGATTGTTGACGCAGAAAAACTTGTATGAACGACGGCTGGATATCGAATGTCGGATAGGATGCTTGTTATTCAAACAATGCTACCTGATCCATTAAGGACTCTATGTATACTGAATTTGCCCTGACGCTTCAAATTGGATGATTTGATGTTCTGGTGTTCTAAATATATATTTTATTAAAATACCGCGTTAAATCAGGTGAACGACACAATTAGTTTATCCCCAAATAAACAGCAATTTGGAGTCTTTGCCCAGTTTCTGACATCAAATTGATCCTTTAACCTATTTTTTAAGATTTATATATTTATACCAGGAAACAGTATCAATCCAAAATAACAAATTAGAGAATTCAGGACAAAACAAGTTTGATCCATTATGAGATTATTTTTATCCTTTAGCCAAAAAATGACGGTTTGACCTATTTCACAAGCTGACAACCGAGTTTATAAACACATGTAGGTTACATGCAGATAAGTAACTTCAGTGTAGTGTGAGTTTGATTTAGACCAATTTTTATGATCTATTTTAACCCTATCTGGCCTGGGCGATTTGGGGTTACCGCAGCCTGGTGGGTGGGGGGGGGGGGAGGCGGAAAGTATATATTTTCGCTAACGCTAAGGCTAGGGGGCTGAGTCATCGAGCTGATCATATTGGCAAGATATATTGGACACTGAAATAACTCCGATGGCTAATAAGCGTATACTCACTCAAAAATGATGTTAAATCAATGGTACTTTTACTTATTTTACCTCTGAATAACAGATTAAAGAGAAGAAATGCACTCGAGTTACGATTTTACGTAGTGAGCGCTGCATTCCCAAGACATTTTCAGGCCGTGGTACGACCCAGCTTGGCCATGCATGGAAGATGGTGGTTCGGAACTGGCTCCGTCAGTTGATACCAACAATGGGGCAGGCAGCCTTTAGAGTGACACTCTAGTGAATAAATTTATAACAGATACATAGTACCATATGATAATTATATGTGAGAAACAAAACATCAAAACTTTGATCGGAAGGGCTGGCAGACGACACTGTTTTTAGCGACGGCGGGTCATGGTGTTTGTACTTAGACGGATGTAGTCGTGTGTATGGAGTGGGTCTGCAAAGCTATCTCCTAACAAAGCCAGTGAATGCATAATATAATTTAACCATGATTGAGAGGTTGATCAATGCGCCAAATGTTTTATGATTTCGCGTGATCATGGTTATGACAAGAAGCAATATTTTGGGAAGTGGGTCGGAACTGGCGACGTCACTGTACCTTAGGTAGTTTAGGTAGTTTAATGATTGAGTCATTTTTGCGATCATACCAACAGAGAGATGATATTTTTTCGAATCGATATTCTGACTTTAGCATTGGCCATGTTCAGGTGGTCATCATGCTTGGAAGTGGCTCAAGAATACGGAGTATTCTCGGACGCAGCCTTAATATCTCAGCCGCTCTCATTGCAGCTGTCCATATCGAGACTATGAAGTAACCAGACCGCCACAGCCGGATTAGATACGCCAGCTCGGAGGTTGTGACGACAGGTCAGCTCAAATAATTAACTCATCTGATCTTGATGAATGAACACCGAGTGCGTCTGATGGTTTAAATGCCTCCAAGGGGAAAACTTGGTAAATGCAAGTATATCCCGCCAAAAAAACTAACCTGCAATGCCCAATGTCTCGCCAAAACAATAAACCTACATGTATGAAGTTGTTGACATACCTTGAGAATCACAAATAACAGCAGTTTCCGGTGATAAACGATAACATCATCTCTGTAGACAGAATCTCAATTGGCAACGAGCAATTTATTTGAAATTTCTGATGCTCTCTGTCGTCCAAATATATCTGTTACACAGCGACGAGCTCAGTATATACAGGTACTAATATGATTCATACACATTGTTTGAACAAACAGAAACCTGTACTAAGCTTTATTGTTGGTCCAAAATCAGTAATACAGATTTACTGGCATGGTACTGACGACCTTATTAATGATATATCAGTCTAAGTCAATCGTAGCATTTTTTGTGAACATAGAAATCATTGCCGCATAATAGATCATAGGAAATAATATAGGCGCGCGGTCTTCGACCCTGCATGATTTGATTCATTACCGTCGATTCTGGGCGAGGGCGTCGGTTTAATCCCCGCATGTAATGCCCAAACAATTGAATAGAAACATAATTCCCGGTTGAATTCGGAACGGAAGCAAATGATCAATCTGTTTCTAGCACAGAATCAATTAGAGATTGCATGGATATATGCCACTCTGGAGAAGTCACCGAAACCGGTAACAAACCTGACAGTCCACATATACATGGTACTAAGAATCGAGAGTTGATAATGGAGATATAATACCCGAATAGAATGTACTAGAGCCGCTATAGATTTGGACAATAATGGGCCATAACTCTGGGAAAAATCAACAAGCGGATAAAAATCTGAAGCATGCAGACCACCGTTGAAGAAACTTTCATGAAGTTGTCTCTCAAATGGTTACCGAGATCGGGTTCGGACGGACACGCGAAAAAGGTATATGCCCCAATTAATTACAGCATGAGTTAGAGGCAAATACTGTAGTTAGTGACTTGGAAAATCATTTGGATAGAAAATTACTGATCATTGATACGGATCTGACAGTACGTACATCATGATGTCATATGGTGGTATGATTTTACACTTTTGAAGGAATTATATATATTTCATTTTGAACTTGGAACTGGTGGTAATATTGATTTTAGACATTGGTTCTTTCGATTATTGACGTGGAAATTCTGTAAGAACGACGGTTGACCACTGAATGTTGGATCTGAAGCTGCAAATATACCGTGGCCATATTCAAGTAGGGGAGGGGAATAGCCTATATACCATTCTAAGATTGAAGTAGTCTTTTGTTTAGGAGTTAATGACCGCCTTAGTGAATATTATCGTGTAATAATTTTTCGATGTTTAATTTTTTGATGAGGTCTAAAACTAAAGATCGAAAAATTATTACACGATAATATTCACTAGGAAGGTCATTAACTCCATTCTAACATGTACAATGATAAATATTTCCTCATTTCAAAAGCGGAATGGCAAATTTTCTGCAAACTTATTCCGTTTTCATGCAAGAATTTCGTGACTGGTTTGCAGGCCATGCTCACGCGTGCTGTCCGTTCACGAGCTGCAGCCGTTGTGAACTCCTCCCACTGAGCAGTGAATGAGCCAATCGTCGCTCCGCCTTGTAACACTGCGTCACAAGAATGAGACGTCACCAGTTCGGCACGTGAATGAAACAGATCACAACAAACAAATGAAGATTAGCGTCTGATAATCTCCTTATGTTTTGAGGTCTGGACCAATCAGCGCACGGCTATAACGTGGAGCATGTTAGAATTTCCAATAATGTATCTCTCCTGCGATCAATGGTTAATTTGGTTGTCGCGTCTTGAACTGGTTAGAGAGAACCACCTCTCTAAAATGGAGGTAATAAAGGTCGTTTTTGTCCAATAAGTTCAAGAATATATAGAACAACGAGACATCCCCCTAGGCGACCATGTACATATATATCCGAATATCCGGATATTATTTAAAAACCATTTTGTCGTATAATCTAATAAATGACATGTTTTGTTCTCTATTAAAATTAGTATATGGACACTTACATCGTAAAATAGCTGGTACGACATGTAACAATATATACGCTAAGTCGCCTGGAGATTTTTGAGTGTTAGGATGAATAAATCGAAAGTTATTCAGTAAAAGCTACCTTTTACATCCATTTTAGATAGGTAGTTCTCTCTGCCCTGTTCAACCATTAAAACCGGTGGGATAGAATGAATCTAGCATTAATCTACAGCTCGATGAATGATTATATCATACAGCGGTAAAATGGCAAAGATCAATTCGTTAACGAATTCCCTCGTTTAATGACATACGAACGCTGACTGTGTTGATAGTGTGGAATCTGCTTCATATAGCACTATTTTGATTTAACTGGTTGTATCCGAACGATTATGGATTATAATCTTGAACACTTGAATAAAATCAACTGCTAGTTGATATAAAAAGCTTTAAGTTTTCATTGAGGCCATGCGTTATCACTGGCTTGGAACAAGTGAATGCACAGTAACCACAAGAAAGACAGAAATTCAATTCTAATGGTTAGAAATGGCACACTTTTACGATACTTTTAGTAGTTATCGTGGTCAAAAGTGTATTATCTCTCTACAAAATGGACGTGGTGGGAATGTTCTTGAGACGAATAAATTATGGCGTTTCATTCAGACACAAAATGCTTAGAATAGGAGACAAAACACCCGATAGAAGTAGTATTTGAGTAAAATCAGTCGTAATGTGATACCCCTTATCCAATTACGACAGGGAGGTCTGTTAGAGATATCAAATTACGCGCGTAATGTGATATGGGGTATTGGGCAATGATTGGACTAAATGATATGAGGAACTCGTGTTCGAATTAGGAGAGGAAATACGAGAGGGGAGTAGGAATATGTCTGTACTAAGCCGTATTCATGAATATTAAACGGCCTGACGTCGCGCAGACGTGCCTGGACCTGCAAGTATGTGGGAAGCTGTTTTGACACATGGCCTGTCCTAATTCCCACGGGCTATAGTTCAGTCTTCACCGTATTCTCCTCAAACAGCGCGAATTCTTCGCTACAAAGCACAATGTAGAAGTATATACAATTTTGTTTAACTGGCGCAAGGGGGAAAATAAGCAAGATTTCATAAACATTTGGTCAGTAAACGTTTAAATCTATCGCTATTCACAGCAGCTATGAATTATGCCAGTGAGTAACCCAATAAGGTCACACACCTGCTCTTTTACGCGCACGATTCGTGCTATTTGACAGGTTTGGTCCTGCAATAATGCATATACATGAACATGCAGGTATCGGCCCGTTTATTGTGTTGCATCAAATTACAACACATATAAGGGAAGTGGGAAGAGGTGCCGACATACTGACAGAGCCACATGATTCCGAAATAAACATGCTGGGTTTTCCCTGACGTCTTATATATATATATACATACATATTCGAAGTTACATACGGGATGATTTAGAATTTTTAAATCATTTGCCCGATGAAATTCCAAATGGCACTCACATGTCAACCTTCGAGGTAAACAGTTTGTACAGTACTATTCCCCACGAGCTAGGTATGGAAGCCATAAAATTCTGGCTCCAAAAACATCCAGAATCACTAAATTCTCGCTTCAGTGAATTATTTATATTAGACAGCATTAAATTCATTTTAAACCACAATTCTTTCTTTTTCTGTGACAAATTCTACCTACAAATCCTAGGTACTGCTATGGGCACGAAAATGGCACCAGTATATGCCACCCTGGTCATGGGCTACCTTGAAGAACGCCTATACGAGGTTATATCTCTTAAATATGGAACTCAATTTGGCGGCGAATTTGTAAGAAAATGGAAGCGATACCTCGATGACTGTTTTGTATTTTGGCCTCAGCAAAATGGCCCAATTGAATCTTTGTTCGATATACTAAATGCTCTCCATTCAAATATTTCCTTTACCATGGAGACCAACGATACGGAAATCCCCTTTTTGGATATTTTGGTCACTATATCTGGTAATTTAGTCGGTACAGACATTTTCCGTAAACCAACTGACACACAACTATATCTTCATTTTAGTTCTAACCACCCACGGCACACTAGAGAAAACATTCCATATTCTCTAGCAAGACGGATCTGCACCATAGTATCGAATGACTTAATCCGGGATCAGAGAATAAATGAATTAAAGTCAGCATTGATTCATAGGGGGTATCCGCCGGGCCTTATTGACAAAGGCATCCGCAAGGCATTAAATCACACTAGAGAGGAGCTCCGTAATCCGATGCCTAAACAGCCCACCCCAAAAGTAATTCCGTTTGTTACAACCCACAATCCAAACAACACAAATATTTTCCCCGTTATAATGAACACTTTGAGTATATTAGATCAAAGCCCCCGAATGAAGGCTATCATATCCAACTCACGGATCATTAATAGTAAAAGGCAGGCGCCCAACTTGAAGAAAATTTTAACCAGGGCTCGGTTTTCAGATTCGAGTTGTGATGCTACTGTATCAAAATGTAGAAACTCACGATGTGGAGCTTGTATCCATATAATCGAAGGGCCGAGTTTTAAATTTGAAAATCGGCGAACCAACTTCCAGGTTAAATTCAACATGTCATGTGAATCAAAATTTGTTATTTATGCCCTGGTCTGCCAAAATTGTGGTAAACAATACATCGGGCAGACTACAGACCTCCGAAACAGATTGACTCTTCACAGACAACATATTAACAATGAAAGGTACTGTGTCTTGCCTGTTAGCAAACACATTAGAGAATGTTCGTTACACCTTAAACCGCCCTTCAAAGTTTTCCCGTTTTATCAAGTAGCAGAAGGCAATAAAGCGCTAATGGATGTTAAGGAAATTTCATTCATAGATTCCCTCTGTCCATCGTTAAACGGAAATCATAGACCCTAAGCATGGAGCTAATATATTAGCTCCATAACCATAGTGTATGCTTCATTTTATGTTTACTTGTTAACATTGTTACATGTATATTTAAGAATAACTGTCTATCTTTGTTATCTATTGATAAAACTACCGTATATAAACCATCATTGATCGAGTACTTAACTACCTGTAATTAAGTCCTTTTGTATTACATGTTGATATATGTATTGTTACCGTGGTCAACTATCAAATGTCTGGCCACAACATATACATATAAGGATCTATCACATTTACATTGTGTTTTAATACCGCATTGTTAAATACTCGACACTAGCAATGATTTGTTATAACTTGTTATATACTGTAACCGTTGTCGAGCAACGCCAAACATAAGAATGCTTAAATATTGAATGTATGCCATTGTAATATCATTCCTTGACAAGAACTCATGTTCGAAACTGCAGCAGTAGGAATATAATGACGTAGTCAACTAAGAAGGCGACTTGTTATTTTTTCACTCTATACTCTCCACATCTGAATCGTTCACCATTATTCCTATATATACATATATATATCGAATGAAACCTTTGTTTTCTTTCCTGGAGCGGTAAATACACTTCACTACAAATACATTATCATTCGCAATAAAAAGAAAAAAACGTAACATCAACGCGAAGTAATGCAATAGCACACAATGGCGTATGAACTGGTGTAAATCAAGATCTTCATGGTGACCGTATGAACAGCCACAATACTCTGCAAAATTTGAAATTCACATCGTGAAGGAGAGACGTGCTGTACAGATAAATAACACGGGGAGAGTGAAAGAAAACAATAACAAAACAGGGTAAGTAAGTTTGCATGTATAAGGCGTATAATTTACTATTATACTCGATTATGCTGCAACATGTCATATACAACAACGGTTGTTCGACCATAAGACTGGGTTACTACGAGGCTATATTGACGCTGTGAGACGGTCAAAATACGTAACAGTTCATACGGGTACACGGGTTAAAATAATGCTGGCTGTTGATGCGGGGGAACGGGCTCTTAGAATTCTTCAAGACCATCCGAAAAGGGCTCTATGGTTTCCGCAAGTAATTTCTCGAACGCCTTCTTGCGCATGTTCACGGAAACTTCCCAGGCCTCCGAAGTTGTGAAGTCTAATTCTTTCTGCAGATATCGCGTATTATTTTTGACTTTCTCGTGAAGATCGTCCTGGCGTAGTTCGTTCAGGACTTTGACTTGTTTCAAATAAATGTCCGCCAAAGTTTGCGCGATCTCTGGGAGCATGGACGTATAGGCTGCCTGAAAATCGTCTAGTTCTTCCGATTTTCGTTCTATGTTGTCCCTGTGCATGTCGACGGCTTTGTTCACCGCGATTTCCCAAAAGCTGTTGTTATCGTCATCCTCGCACACGTCTTCGTCATTGCCGTCATTGTCAATATCGTCTTCGTCGCTGGGTAGGTCTCTGGAAGCGTCATCTAGTATATTCAAGTCGTTCGAAGACATAGCGCATGAAAAGAGGACTGTCAGTTCGTTCAGGTCGGTATGGTTCTGTCGAATGACGGCATTTATTCTCAATTATTCGCTCGAACACGTGTTTCTTTTGAGCGATAGCTCTACAGTACGCGTCCTCCCACCTTATGTTGAGAGTTTTCAACCCACAGGCTGTTCGTTCGATATTCATATGAATCGGATCATTGACCAGAGATTTCTTACCCGCGACGAGTTTTAAGTACTGTCTTCGTAAACATCGTCGCAGTAGAGGGGTCAATGCATTATGCGCCAACATTTCGGATTTCTTCCTGGAATATCCTTTGCGTTGAAATTCTTTTTCTTTCGCTTCGAGTTTCTTGTTTACTTCCCCGTACATACTGGTTTTAAAAACCTGTCGCCATATCCCTTTATTGACATATTCTTCGGTAATCCACATACTGGACTGGCCTGAATCTTGACTGTATCTCGGTAGTTACTGGTTGAATATAGAAGTCGCCCAGTCTCCGGCGGACTAGGGTATGCGTTGATAGTGAGTATGGGGTGTGTTGACCCACCGGCGTTTTTACGAGAATGGGTGACCCGGGGTAGCCGTCTGTTGCGTGAAAGTTATCGAATGTTGTGGATAGATATCGAATGTCGATTGTCTCGGGCACCCGAGAGATCTGTTGAGTCGATTGATGCGATGGCAAGGGTACGCGGGTCCGTGATTGGACGTTTGTGGGCTCTGTCGCTGTACATCGGTTAATAGCTCTGAATCGTGCTCCCCGGGCAATAGGTTTGTCATCAGTCTGCGTGCGTCGGGGTATGGGGTTTTAAATCGACGAACAGATATCCGTAGGGGCGACTCACAGCTCTGTGAAAAGTTTGCATGAAATAGTCCGAAGACCCTGATCTGATATCTGTTGATAAGAGCGAAGTAATGGCAGTTTAGGGCGATATCCCTAGAGGGAACAGATTCTGGGTCAGATAGATGACGGAGAGATTGTGATGATGGAACCCATTGATGAATAGGTCTGCGATTTTCGATTTTTTCTTGGCCACGCCCATCAGGTCATCGAGTACGATTATATTGACCTGGGCGGAATCGATGTAATACGGTTCGTCTATGTCATGAGAAATTCCTGGAACGAAGCTCGCGTTGCTTAATCGCGTATTCTCGTACGCGCTCTGCCATTGGCTATAACACCATACAATGCGTGTCGGAGCTGGGGTTGTCACATCTTCCTCTACGAACTTCATCACCCAGGACGTTTTTTCACACGAAGACGGACCGCTCACCTTCATCGTATAGGGATGGTAAAATACTCTCGTTTGAGATGTCGATCGTTCTTGACGTTCAACTTGTAAATGTAAATGTCTACGTAGATTGAATGGGCTGGACAATAACTTCGAACACAAGTGGCATGCGTAAGCCATGGCTCTCGTCTCCTGCGACACCCATCGTATAATGAAGGCTCACCGATGTATGTCATGTTTATTTGCAAGAACTCGGGAAAGGGAGAGATGGGAGAGCTCGGAGCTCGGGAATGGGAGAGATGGGATTTCGGAGCTCGGGAATGTGGTAGGAGCTCAGAGCTCGTGTGAGAGCTCGGAGCTCGGGAGGTAGCTCGAGCATGAGGTAGGAGCTCGGAGCTCTGGAGGGGGCTCGGGAGTTCATAAAGGAGTACATAAAAGACAACACTATTATTTTCAATGACGTTATTTATATATCGACGAAGTACAAGTGCAAATGGTCCCTTTTCGAAGCAATGTCAAGTTTATCGTTTCATGTTCTTTGAATGTATCGTCCGCACATGAACAATGAACACAAAAATTTACATATATATATAGCCGTTTCAATAGTGTTTGATCACTCTCCATTATCGTTGAACAAACGTGGCCCCGTCTCAGCGTCTATCATACATTCACTTGCGTAATGGATAAAGTTCAAGGCTTTGTCGACGTCCTCTACATAATTCTTCAAATTTGACTACATAAACAGGTCCAAAGTCTGTCCAGTTTTTGTGGGATAGATTTTGTTGCGCTTATACTCGTTCATCTTCTAGCGGTAAACACGAATTTTACGCTGTCCTTGGTAGAAGCTGTAACTCAGGTACACGTCTTCTGACAACAGTAAAGGGTCGGCATTGACTATGCGTTTCGCGATCAGGTCGTCGATATCAACGATATAGTCCGTCAATTTCACCCACCCCTCCCGCGTTAAACGTACGTTCTTTATACCTCGCAAAGGATCGGAGTCGGCCACAGCTTTACTCTCGGTAATATCCACGCATGCGTGCCCTTTAGAGTTCCCCACATTGACGAAGACGTTGTATCCCAAATGGAACCCAGTCACGGACCTCTAGCCGACATCAACGATCGAAGTCTTCTTAAGTTCCGGCTGTAGCAGTTGCGCTAATTTAATGTTGCCAGTCTTCTGTAGAGCTTCCACAAACGCATAAAATTACAAGCGTCTAGTCTGTCATCCATAATTCAGCCGTCGTCCATTAGAGAATATCCGCGTCCATAATCCAAAGACCTATTCCATATTCCATATAACAGTATTAGCACCAAATTCAAAAAGACAATCATAGTATACATAAACATAGGCTTGTTTCCTGCAAGAGAGAAGCGGTCAACAGTTTTCAATGATGCCGGCAAGACATCATGATGTTCCAAAATATCACATCCGTATCGCTGATCAGTATTCTTAATCCACAATTCGTTGTAAAGTCGTCATCTAAAGAATGATGTATCGGACCTCGTTTAGGTATCAAGTTCAACAGATGTCGGACTCGTCCACTCGTTGTCCTCACAACCATAATGTTTTCGTACATTTCCATCGTTCATATCATATTTTGTCTAAGCAAGTCACATATTGTGGACACACATGTTATCTCTTTGATGAGAATCAAAAGTTTTTTGCGAATTACTTGTTGTTGGACCTCTTCCATCGTGCAATCAGTGGCGCTTTCGAGTAGTAGCGAGAGTATGATACGTTAAGGCAACTCGTCCTTATATACAATTCCAACGCTGTACACTGCGCATGTGGCAATGCCGGGGAAAACCGGTTTCAAGTTTGGACTCGTGCATATACCTTATTACGGAACCAAACCTGACAAATAGCAAGACTCGTAAAAGAGCAGATGTGTGACCTTATTGGGTTAGTCACTGGCATAATTCATAGCTGCTGTGAATAGCGATAGATTTAAATGTTTACTGACCAAATGTTTACGAAATCTTGCTTATTTCCCCCTTTGCGCCAGTTACACAAAATTGTATATACTTCTACATTGTGCTTTGTAGCGAAGAATTCACGCATTTTGAGGAGAATACGGTTGAGACTGAATTATAGCCGGTGGGAATTAGGACAGACCATGTGTCAAAACAGCTTCCCGCATACTTACAGGTCCGGACACGTCTGCGTGACGTCTGTCCGTTTAATATTCTTGTATACGGCTTAGTACAGACATATTCCTACCCCCTCTCGTATTTCCTATCCTAATTCGAGTTTCATATTTCCTCATATCATTAGTCCAATCATTGCCCAATACCCCATATTACATTACGCGCATAATTTGATACCTCTAGCAGGCCCCCGTGTCGTAATTGGATAGGGGTATCACATTACGACTGCTTTTACTCAAATACTACTACTCCCGATCCTAAACGTGTTATTTATAAAGTGGAGTGTTATTGTGGCGAATCTTACGTTGGTGAAACGTCTAGACCATTGTCGATCCGCATGAAAGAACACGAATCTGCAGTTAGAAACGCCAACAAACAAAGATCTGCCATAGCCGAACATATTGTGAACAATCCAGGCCACACCATCCCATGGGATCAAAGAAAGATCCTCGCTATGAATCTCGGGGAGAAGAAACCACGCCCCATCGGGGAGTCAATCGAAATAGCAAGGCATAAGCCCAAGATGAACAGAGACCAAGGGCTGATAATCTCCAATGCATGGAAAGATGTGATCGCACCACAATAGACCATATATACCTTAACTGACATACATGTGTGCCCATTGTATTCTATCATTAGATGTGGAGGCCATGCAGATGCTCTATAAACTGTTCTTTACTTTATTATATTACTACTGTTATATCTACTCTTCATAACCAGTATGCCACATATACCGTTCAACATCATATTATTTAAGCCAGCTCTTATATTGTAACCACCCACCACAGCCATTGTTTGTTTAGCCCTATTCCCCATAAACCTTTTAATGTATGCCCACTCTCCAGCAGTGCCTACACCCCACTGTTTCCAGACCATATATTTTTGTTATATTAGATTGGCTTCATCATACACTGTACATATATATATCTCCCATGTTTGATTGTCCATTTATACACTTGCCTGTTGTCAATCTTCAATTTTGTTTCTAGTCTTCTTGCCTCATGTTGAAGGGACTGAGAAATCATAATGTATTCTGGTCTTCGTTGAAAATGGTTGACAGGAAACCATCTTGTGGAGCATTTGGTATTTATTTATTAATTAATTTATTTATTTTGAGTTTTAGTTAAACCGCTCCACACTGGGACATTTGGTACTGATGCTAACTGTGACACGAAAAAAGGATATTTCGATTATTTACGCAAAAATCCTTTTTATGGACGACGACGGATTACTGAATGTCGGATCTGACGAGTTTACTGTCTATCATTGTTTGTTTGTTTGTCTGCATTGAAACAACGTCGATACAACGCTGATTTACCGGTCGTAAATCAGCATCAAAATATCGACATTGTATCGACAATTTTTCAATAAAATTAGTCATCTGATCGTGCTCATCAGTAATGCGAATGGTGTGTAATTTGAATCCGGATAATACCCTGCTTGTTGGTTGAGGCCTTTGACCATTATTTCAAGGCATTCCTCTTTCAGGATCCAGTTCCCCAATATAGTCCAGGCACATTAACAGTAGGCCCCATCTAGATAAGTAGATATGTGTCCACGCATGGTTATAATTGTGACCTTGCCTCGATGCACCCACGAGTGTGAGTCGAACAAATGGACGCACATTAGTCGAATTAGGAAAATAATCTCCCCCTAATTAAACGCTTGTAGCCAATTTCGCAGGGATGTTCATCTCCTCGGATTCGTAGCACGCCATTATAAATAAGTCGTACAGGAAACAAGATATTTATGTCAAAGAGGTATTGTTCATTGTATTTATTGTATTTAATGTTCATTGCATTCCTTGTGTTGTATTTTAACTTGGGCAAGGGTTTCATATTACATATTCATGACTTGACATTCGTACTCGGTAATGTTCGACTTAATCAACGACTATTCATGACGCACTTGACTATGATTGGGTGATGAATGTGCCGAGTGTTTCTATTGGTGAAATGCCTTATGGGAAATTTTGGTGACTGCATGATTTTTTCTGAACGAACTGGCCGGTTCACTTTTCTTTGTTAGTCTTTGAGTTCAGTACTTTGTTTGAGCTCTGCTGCCAGTTTTGTTTCGTTTGGAGTTGTTTGGATATTCTCCATTGGATTATCAGGTCAGTAATATTTCTATATATATATTTATATTCAGTAGCATATATTGAACGTAGTAATTTGGAATAATATAAGTAGCATTCATTTCACTGAAATGAGTACATACGTCCCACGGGCGGGTGATATATATTTCGAACATATTTGCCTCTGGTAATATATTTCTATAACATATAAGCCACACGATTCTCTTCTAGTATAAATTATGATGCTCGCATTTCCCGTATTGAGTATATACATTTATTGTAAGTTATTGTGGCCGAAACGATATATTTTGTCCATAAACGGGAGCTATGTTTGTTTACCAGGTGATACTACTGGGCGTTACATATGGGTGCTACTGGGCGTTACGTAATGGTTTGCTACCGTATACGATGCTGGTCGGACTTGCCTCTGTCCCATTGACGGGGTAAGTTTGCGCGGTATTTACCAGATCGGTTTCTTGTTACGTAACTCAGCGTTAAACGGTTTGGTATAGTTAGTTCAAGCGACGTACATACATTCTAGTTATTTATTTTCTAGTACGGGCTTGAGCATATCTATAAATGATTATATTTCTCGATTGTAACACAGATTGTAACACATCCATAATGTAACGTAAAACATATGTAATTTGTGATGTGGTTATAGATTATTATTTATGAGGGTTTCGAGTCGTCTTACACCCAGAATATATATTGAATTGATGTATTTGGTATGGAGTTGGATTTTAGCTATAGGTAAAACGTCAGAAAATATATTTGTATTCTTGTTTGACTGTGATGCTTACGTTTGTGATATTTGTATGTTTGTAGGGTCTTAAGTCTGGGTTAACCGAATAAATATCCATACCGACGACATAAACCAGGGTTTTGGTTCTTCATTTACGGCCAACGACCTTCTACATTTATTAACTCCGTTAAGGGAGTAGATCACGTTGCCTATGGAGAGATCACTTGGGGTTTTTTTAATTGTTCGAAATCGACTGAATTCTCTGTTACTGTGTCCAGAGACCGTAAAATATGATAAAAATAAACAAAAGATTGATGTCTAGCAAAAAAGAAGCATTTAATCGTATTACCAGTCGCTCCAACGCGAAATAGTTTTGACTAAAACGTGGGCCTGTGAGATTCATCGGTTGGATGGCACAGACTGTTAGGCGGACAGTAGATGACGCCTGTAACACCCCCGCGAAACCTGGTTCATATTAATGAGACAGCGTCATCATCAGGACTCCCAACGACCTATCGGTTTCGACATTCGATATACGAATTGGAATTGGAATGAGAATGGGACATACAACCAAATGAGATGAATGGATAACAAACAGAGTTGAATCTGCAAAATTATCTACTACGGACACATTTCTTATCGTTATTATCAGCATTATTGGATGGAACTGCTGGGCGTTATAAACTCTGCCTGTTATCAGTCTTCAATTGTGTCTCTAGTCTTCTTGTCTCATGTTAAAGGGACTGAGAAATCGTGATCGCTTGTGGTCATCACGAAACTGTTGACCACTTCTCTCTTGCAGGAATCCATCTTGTGGAGCATTTGGTCTTGATGCTAACAGTGGTATGAAAAAAGAAGATATTTCGCTTATTTAGGAAAAAAAATTGTGGACGACGACTGATTACTGAATGTCGGATTTGACGAGTTTACGGTGTATCAATTTCATGTCCGCGCTGAAATAACGTCGATACAACGATTTACGACCGGTAATGTCGTAAATCAGCGTATATATATACCGACATTGTATCGACATTGTTTCAGTAAAATTAGTCATCTGGTCGTGTTCATCAGTATGGTGTGTAATTTGTATCCTGATAATACCATGCTTCTTGATGGACGGCGTTGGCCAATATTTCAAGACTTTCATCTTTCAGGATCTAGTTTGCGAATGTAGTCCAGGCATATTATCAGTAGGCTCCACCCAGATATGCAGATATTTGTCGACGTATGTTATAATTGTTACCTTGCCCCGATGCACCCACGAGTGTCACTCTCAAAATTGATTCGATCAAATCTCCGCTCATCAGGCAAATTAGGGAAATAATTTCCACCTAAATAAATGCTTGTATCCAATTTCGCAGGAATTTTTATTCACTCGGGATCGTACCACACCATGATAGACAATGGAGTAGATCACGTTGCCTATGAAGCCATAACTTGGGAATCTTTCGAAACCGACTGAATTCCCTATTACTAGTGTCCAGAGACCGTAAAATGGGAAAAAAGTAAACAAAAGATTGATGTCTAGCACAACAGACCCATTGAATCGTATTACCAGTCGCTCAAGAGTGAAATAGTTTTGACTAAAACGTAGGCTTCATCGGTTGGATTCATCGATTGGACGGCACAGAATGTATTATCCCGGAAACTAGATCAGTTTTCACTACTATTCAAAAGGCAACAACGAATATTTCCAATCTCCAGCTCAATTTCCCACGCCACCCCTTCCAGACATACGGCGGAAAAGGCTGCAGAAAAGGCTGATTTTATACGTTATGCTGCTACTATTTGGAGAAAAAAAAATACGGTGACCCCACATTTTTATTGCATTTTTCATAAGAAATACCTAGTCCAAGAGCTAGGAATGATAGAGGCTTTGGAAATTTAGCACTCTTTTAAACTTTTCGTGGTAATACCAGAATGACTGAAAATCGAGAGCCAAGGTTTCTCAAGGTTTTAGAATATTATATCTGGGCTGATTTTGAGCCCATTTCCATAATTTTAGCTTTAATTCAAAATGGCACTCATGTGAGGTAATCCATAAACTGCGCTTTTTAAGGTTGTTCATATAAAAGGCATTATTCTTAGCTCAGTGTGCAAATTTGTTAACATCAGTGGATCTCACATCAGAGCATATCGTCTTACGCATATATCTCATTGTGCAAATTATCAAAACTGAAGACTCTTTCGTCGAACACCTTCTGTCCATTTTGAATCTATTCTGCTTAGTCCTCATTAAAAATGATGGATAATTCAAAATTGGAGAGAGAAAAACATAAAAAACCATTATTCAATTCTTTTTCATGGACGCCATTTGGAATTTATCTATGATTAATTATTCTAGAATTCCTCAATTATGCTATATTCAACGCTTAGTTACTCCAGTATGCACACCAATTCGTCTCATATATCTTGAACTTTAAAACGTGAATTTTTATGCATTTCTTTGGGAATATCATCCTCGCGAGCCAGTGTATCAATCGCTAGGTTACGGTCGATACACCGATAGCAGTTCTGGATATAAATAACTCGAAGGGTTTCCACTATACCGAACCAATCAGTAAGCGCGCTGAAGCAGCTCATCAGGCCAATCCGCAGCTTGGTTTCACATTGACTGGTTTGAATTTCATCGCCGGCCAGACTACATTTGAAATCGACATGGGAGGCTTCAGATACCGACGCGAGTTTGTGTAATAGACGCATCGACTCGAGAACTCATCCGAATCACCAAAAAGGTCCAAAGTAAATTAAACGCAGCATTAAAAGGGTTGCACACCCACAGTAAACAATATTATAATGAGTTGAATGCGACCATAATTCCTAGCTGGTTGCGGTAATTGGAATTTTATTCACGATAATGGGTGGGATCTAGAGATGCGTGTCTAAGCCACACCCACCCCAGAATATTTGCCAAACAACCGGATTATGTTAGAACAGGGTAACTGAGAAGCACAAGGAAAAGTCGTTACTACGGTTCGTACAACAGCATTAGCTTTCAACACCAGCATATTACCGGTACTTTTAGAATGACAAAGGATTTCGAATGTTCGTTCCATCGCAATAAAGAATTTGTTAGGCAGTACACTGCTCTTGTCAATTTCTACGATTCTTAATCGAGTGTGGCCTTCAACAGCCGCCGTTGTCTTTGTTGTCAAATGTTCAGTCCCATCCAGGTCATGTTCATTTCCACTGCATTCGTCCTTGGAGTTGGTCAAGAAATGAAACACTTGAATCAGCCAGCACGGCAGACTAGAGAATGCAGTGCGACGTCAAATTTACCTCAGCTGGCTTTTTAAAGACTGAGTGAATGACGGTATGATTTGTGACGTTTCGCAAATTTTCTCGAAGTGTAGTGCTGTTAATTGTTCCATGTTCCATGGCTTAAGGGGGTGACATATGGAACTATACCTTTTTTCATAGAATCACAAGTGATCTGATTACTAAATAGGCAATACAGTTGGTGGCCAATATCATATACCAAAATGTTCCCCAAACTTTGCTGAATGTGAATATGACACCTATTTGAACAAACAATGCAAATTGGAGAATATAATTACAAAAACAATGGTTCTTGGGACTGCCAGCAGAAGTGCATAAATATTAAACACACAATATTGAAAAGCAGTTGAGAAAATTCTGTATAGTGTGTTTTACAACAAAGACTATGTTAGATATGAAAAATGATTTTGGAAGTATTTTTAAATATTTTTTTGACTTCTTCAGTAATTGTCTTAGTCTAGAAATTTTGTGTACCCGACATGTGGATCAAATTCCAGATATGTGTCAATTGTTAATTAATTTTGCAGCTTCTTTCAGAACCAGGTGCAATCACAACAGGCTGTGAATGAATGGACCACAATAGGCAGTTGGGGATTGAATAGAAAGAACCCAGGGCATTTCCCTCACTGACTGCACAAACTGGTTTAGATGTATTAGCTTTTCAAACAAACACAAGCTGGTGACAGGAGTGTGACACACAGGTCTGTCTTGGATAGCTTTACACAGCTTTGGACTGTCCTTCATATTGGCTGACACGAATTATCATTGCCTTGGACAATTATTTTGACATAGTAAATGATAAAAAATCTTTTAAAAATACTTTCCGATAGAATTTCTGACATAGTCTTTGTTGTAGCAGTGATTTCATACAATTTTTAGGACCATCTTTCAAGAGTGTGTGTTTATTTTTTATTGACTTCTGCTGGCAGTGCCGAGACGCTTTGTTTCTGTAATTGTGTTCTCCAATCTACATGATTTGTTCAAATAGGTGTCATATTCACATTCAGCAAGATTTGGGGAACATTTTGGTATATGATATTGGCCACCAACTGTACTGCCTATTTAGTAATCAGCTCACCTGTGATTCTATGAAAAAAGGTATAGTTGCATATGTCACCCCCTTAATTATACTGTAAAATTGAATTGTATTGACTATATGTCATGGAATGAGTACAACTTTCCGATATTACCTCTCCTCACAATTTAAAAAACCTATTATATATGCTCTTGGTATATTTAATATGGAATGAGCTATCCTCCTCGTTACATGGTCAATATACACGAAATCTTCTTTATTTTGCATATTTTTAAGATAAGCCGACATGCAGCGCATAAAACCAAACGTTGAATTTAATTGATTTTACATGTAGAAACGAAAGCAATTAACGTTATCGGTGATCCTAGTCTACAAGTGCTGATCGAGCAGTTGTTCATTGTAATATTTCACATGACCAGGAGGTCAGACAAGGAAATGGAATGTTTTATACAACGCTTTCCTGTCCGAATCGCTGTATAACACCACACCAACTGTAGTCTCCATGCTATAAACACCGCCTGTCTCCATATTTCGTGTAACATGCAGACTCGCACGCTCATAAAGGGAAGCATTCAATTGCATGGTGGTTGTTCTACTACCATCAATCTCATGAAACAAAGGTACTTTCCAAGGTTAACTGTCAATACGACCGTTCCGCTATGTGCATTTCACTATAAGAAGTCCATTGTAATGGACAAGACCAGAATACTGCCAAACAAATTCTTTATTGCGATGGAATGAACATTCGAAATCCTTCGTCATTGCAATGGAATGAACAATCGAAATCCTTTGTCATTGGGATGGAATGAACAATCGGAATTCTTTGTCATTCTAACAGTTATATGCTACTGTTGAAAGTTAACGCTGTTGTAAGAACCGTAATAACACTTCTCCAGCTTCTGGTAGGGTGTGGTTTTGTGGGGAGAGGTGTATTTTCTGGGTCAGACTGCCACACCCAGTACCTATCATCGGGCATAATGTGTTTATACATAGACAACACCTTCACAAATCTTGGACTGGGGGAGTGGGATGAAGGTGGACCAGTGCCCAAATAACCTTGGAGTTCTTCACCATTTTAGGTCACTGCGATAGCAAACGGTGTATTATTTAATACATCACTGATACACAATGATGTCTGTCTCAAAGCTCTCAGTCCAGTTCTGTTCATTGCTTCTACCACAAACTTGACAAATGACATGCAATTACAATACTCCAACAGAAACAATTGTTAAGTACATCAGTATGCTATCCTGCAAACAGCAGATATTAAGAAGGTATATTAGCACGGCGGTAAAGGCTCGCAGCATATGGGCACGGTTTGCAACGTAGGGGATCAGTCTGTATGTCAGAAAAAGAAATAATGAAAAAATAAACGAAGATTCCGGGAAAAAATTGAATTGAACGTTGACGATTGGAATTCATGACGTCACGTCACTATCATGGCTTGTGAGACATACGTCGCATCGTTTGATACACCATGACCCAAATACAGATTTGAACATTTCAGCTCTCTATTCGCGACGATGAGCCAGACGGTGGAGCCAAATCGCCACATCTTCAGAAAAAAAATTCATTTAAAAGCAGATTCTGCCGAAAAATGGGATTAGGGTGAGAGTCCGGTGACTGCCCAATGGCTGTTTTTTTTCTTGGATGCATGAAAATAAGCTACCCGTTCAATAAAGATATCATCGAGATAATTCTAGTCATATGTTATATGGATTTGAGCAATTTTAACCTCATTTTTGGATAAAATCATCGCGGAAACCACTGTAATAAATTACATGTGTATGCTTGGACCAGTTCAGCGCCTTCAATTTGAAGCCAAATATGGAGGCGCAGTTACATATTTGGTAAATACACATTCGGTTTGCTACCTAAGTCTTAAACCTGCTTTAATTAATGCCTTTAATCCCTTATTAATTGCACAATCAAACGTAGAAAACGGAAGTTTAAAAGAAAAAGTTAACTCCCCTAGGAGAGAGTTGTCCGCCCCTAGGAGAGCTCTCCATTCAATTCCAGCCTGGCCACTATAAAGGCGACTGTAGCCTCATTCCTATCCTCTTTCTCTTGTTTGCTCGAGCAGTGCACATCTAGGGAAGTATTCAGAGGCAATCTTACAACGTTGGTTGTTGTTGTCTCGCTGGTGTAATATCCTTTATCAAGTATTGTTTTTGTTATTCATTCGGAACTTACTTACTGTATTATTATGTCTGAAGTTCCGACTGGTATTCCTTGTCGTACGTGCGGGAAAAATTTATCCCCTTTAGACGCCCACTCGGCTTGTTTTTCTTGTAAAAATTTATGTTACCGGGCGTCCACGTGCGCGGAATGTGTATTATGGAATCCGACGGCTTGGAAGATTATGCCCAAGCCCGTCGTGCTTTTCTGTTACATGCTTGTGATGACTCGTCTATGTCGGAGATCGACAGACGGGTCTTAGAAATTTTCTTTGGTCAATGATATGAGTGTAATGAAGATCTTGATCGAGCTGATCAAGACCCAGAGGCTCCCGTGTCAGTTTGTATACCATCAAGCGGTACCCTCCTACACGATGATAATTCCAGGTTGCTAGTCAGTTCGACCCGGTCCGGAGATTCTTTGTCTAGGGTCGATCCAAAACCCGTTCCTTTGTTACGCTCAACAAAGACCAGGTCGGTTGCCTGGCCATTCTATTGTTCTCCGACAAACAAAAGAATTCTTTGCCTCAGGTTATTTCTCCAATACCTATCGGTTCACCACATGTATCTTCTAGAAGGAAGAAAACAAATAAACGGTTAAATCTACATAGTTTATTTAATTCCGTTCCCGATCTATTTGTTGGGGCGAATGTTGGACTTCTTTGAGTCGGACGTATTTAGTATCTTCGGACGTACGTCGCTAAATATTGGTTTTTGGCGGAGATTTTAAATTCTCTTGAAATGATCGTCTGACGATGTTTTTCTAGAAGTCATTATGAAATTCTCATGTGTAATTAATGACACAGTCCCCCGGGAAATACATCGCAAACTTTGTGTTGCGACCCGGTGTGTTTATTGTGGGCTTTTATTGGCTCCCAACATTCCGCGGTCGGTATGTGAGCCTATTGTGTTGTACTCTAAACGAACAGGTTTTTGTTTCGTCATGATTTTATCCATTAAATTGTTGTATAAATCTTTACCAAGAGTGTGAGTACGACCCTTGTTTGACGCGGGAGGTTCGTTTTCCCTGCCGGGGAAATACGATTCTTTATAAGCCGTCCGTCATTCTTCCATGTGGTTATTATTGTTTCGGACTTTGGTAGTTCGTTACTTTCATGCATTCAATTCTTTGGTCCTACCAAGAAGGTAATCTCTTGTTATATCAACTATTATTATGTAAATTTGATATCCTGTCTTCAAGAGAGAACTTATGGGGTTTTATTCTGCCTCTCATGTTTATGTGTTTGTTGTTTTTGTGTACGTAACCACAACTCAACTCTTTATAAACGATGCTATAATAATAACGTAATGGATGTTACGGGACTTCAATGCTACGACTGTTTGTTGCATTTTAATGGGCGTCTTTGCTGATCTCTTTGTGATTAGGGTGCGATCTACAAAGGGATTTCGTGTTGGTTATCGTGAGTATATAATCCGATTACCCACTGTTTATTATGAAACTGTGTTATGCCTTGGTATACAAATTTGTTTTATACATGTGATTTGTTTGTTTCTCACCAAACTGGTTCCATCTGTATACTGTATTTCGCGTATAATTCAGATGGACTTATGCACTAATTTTAATTTCTTCACTATGAAAAAATTTAAAATTACTACCGTGGTGGGATTGTTTGTTGACCGGCCAAGGATACAAGCCTATTGACACGTAAGTCGTGAAGTCTTCTATGGTTTCTTTCTACCAAGTATCTGGGACGAGTATATTCGTCCCAGCAAGTGTATTACCGGTACAGTTTACTAGAGCATCAAACTGCTTTTTAGTATTGTTTTCGCTGTTCTACCTCTTCTCGACAAATTGTTCGTCTTAGGTCATTTCAATTTGTAAATTTTTGAATAACCTCACTTTCCTGCCGGCGAGAGACTTTAAATGTTTTTTCCTCTCTTTGTTCTCAGCTCCGTCTTCTGCGCTCAACTCCCAAGAAGCAGGTTGGACGGAAGACGATTGGGGACTGAGAGTGATGTGACTTGGCGATATCTAGGCCCGGACCAGTTCTGCTTCAACCGGTCTTAGGAACAGCTAACACAAATAAGCCTTACCAAGTAGACCTATCGACCCGAGTGGTAAGGGTCCTTTCTTGGTACAGACGGCTTCCCGAGTAGACCTATCTGCCGTCAGCTTGAGGTTCTCTCTCGGGGAAAATAATAATTTCCACACCACCAGCAGCTACGTGGCTGTGGACGATCAAGATAAGTACATCAGTATCTTATTCACATGTTTAACCTTTTTTGTCGTTGACCAAGGTTTCATTTGTTGATTATAGATTGTTTCAAAAAAGTTGATTTCCTGAAAAAATCTTTGATCTGGATGTCGGTTGTGTGACTATTTGGTTATTAATAGTAACATTGTTGTAAATGTTTAATATCCTCTCCATATAAAACTCCAGTACGGAATTTCATATACAGGAGACAGATCACATCGGGAGAGGTCATAATGTAACCATGTTCACTGACACGTTACCCATGTTCACTGACACAAAGATCCATAATCTCATTTATCTCATTGAGCTTACATTTGGTGATTAACGCTACAGACATTTAATATGTTCATCTCTACTGCGTTTAAAGAGAAGGAAAATTATTACAATCGACTACGGGGTTACTGCTTGCAACGCCCTTCTGTTACGTCGTGTAATTTTATAAGTTTGTATCCTGCTCCGTTATGAGCATGTATATTCATTAAGTTATTGTGAATGGGAAATCACTACGTTGTTTATCATACACAAGGTTTTTTTTTTTTTTTTTTTTTTTTTTTTTTTTCTCGCCTTTCTCACATTACGTTTTCCTATTACACCTTGACGATATGTTCATTACACCGTCATGTGTCTCTCCTGTGCGTCGTTCTATTTCATCGGTTAGACGTTCCAGTACGCCATAACGCCGTTGTTACGTTATTTCTTCATTTGCGAGATGCATATTTTATTTCCATTCATCGCCACTTCCTTTGTCTCCATCGTCGATCGTCGGCGGGAGGGGAAGTCTGTTCGTTTGGCGTCAATCCTCCACTGGTATCAATTCCCCTCGGGTTTTTCACATTGTGATTTACTTAGCTTCGTCGTTACTCTACGAAGAGAATTCTGTTCAGACCTTGTTGTTCCCAGTCTGGAGTTCAGAATATCAAAATTTGTATTCGAATCAACAGTATTTGGTCTAATACTGTTATATGGTATAGGTCTTTGGATTATGGACGTGGATTTTCTCTAGGACGACGACGGGATTGTGAATGGCCGTCTAGTCAACTTTAATTGAATTCAGCACAGTGTTGTATTAACACAGATTCATGTTGATTTTACACACAAACATTATGTTGAGGTCCATTTACCTTAAGATTGTGCTTAAGCGACACAACGTTTTTTTGTGGTGTACTTGGGAGACAGTTTTTTTCCGACTTTCTCCTTCAAGTACCTTATTCCTGTATAGACCGTTACACCAATGGTTAGTCTTGGACATTATGGTTCTGTCATCAACCTTAGGGTGGTTGATTATATGTGGGACCTTACTCACTGAGTTCGTTGTTCGGGTTCGGTCTCTACAGTGGATTATTTGTCCTGGTGCCGAGGTCGTGATACCATGCCCGACTCTATTTCCCTCGTAATTGACTTCCTCCTTCATCTTCACCAGGATAGGAAGTCTCATATTAGCACCAGGGAAGGCTATCGTTCTGCTCTGGCTTGGCGGTTATGTTTTACTTACCAACATTAGCCTTATTGATAATATCTCTGAGCTTATTCGCGCCTTAGCATTACAGTCGCGTTGTACTCGCCAACTGTTACCGATATGGGATATCGGGTGGCGGCGTTTCTTTGGCGTCCAGAGTGTCTGAACTTCATGTTCTTGAAAGATCTTCTATTTCCTGGAGGACGATCTTCTGTTATGTCCTGTTCGAACCATCCGCCACTATCTTACTCGTTCCGGTTCCGTTCACGGTTCTCGGCTACGGTTATCATGTCCCTTCCCCTGTCAGCAAGGCTTCATATTTAAATAAGCCGTGTAGTTGTTAAAGACCATAAATTAGTCTTTCCAATGGGCAGAAGGTAGATATTCCATTGACGCCCCCACTACTGTTTTTTGCTTCTTCTATGTGGCCATCTCTACACATGGCCTTTATGGAAGAACTTGTCCCTCCATGACATGGTCCAGTCTTCTGTTTGGACAGCAAACTCCACGTTCACAAATTTCTATCTGTATGATATGTCAGTGCAGTCAGATAGTGTAGCCACGCTTGGGCCACTGAGGGCTACCTAGCACGTGGTTAGTTTCTTTCAAGAAAAAAGGGAGGGGGCGAAATTTGTCACCATTGCAGCAAGCAGCCATCTTGCTTTTCATCATGATCGTCTTGAAGGAAGGAATAGGTCGGATAGACGACCATGGACTCTCTAATCATCAATCTAAGATGTCTGACGCTTTGAGAGTTTTATCTTTTCCTTAAACTACGGTTTTACTTGTGTCTTTCAGCTTGAACTGACTACCTTCTGGATGATCTCAGCTGTATTTCCTACGCTCAACTCACAAGACAAGTTGGACGTAAGGCGTTGGTGGACTGAGTATGGTGTGGCTTGGCGCCCTCTAAGACCAAGAAGACCTAACAACCCGACTGGGAGAGGATTCTGATTTCTTGGTAGAGTTTGACATATCACACCACGAGCACAGCTACATGGATGAGGCACTCAGGAATAAGTATATTTGTATCATATTCATGATTTGCCCTTTTTCGTTTTCTAACCAGGGTTTTTCTTGTTCCTTGTCTCAAGTTATTCCCTCATCTGTGTCATCCCAGCTACTTGGATAGACACTCAGAAGATAGGTTAGATTAGTATCTTCCATTACTACTCCATTATTACCCTCTGCCTTACCGGCCAGGTTTCTTTTGTTGAGATTTATGAATGAGCCTGCCCCTCCCTGACATTGTCCAGCCTTGAGTCTGGACGGTGAACTCCACGTTCACCATTTTCGGTCTGAGAGATGTCAGTCCAGTCAGATAGGATGACCACGCTTGGGCCGTTCATGGCTGCCCAGCACGTGGTCAGCTAAATTTTCAAAAAAGGGGGGGGGGGCGGCATTTTGTATCATCGCAGCAAATCTGCAAATTGCTGTGTCATCTCATCTCATTCATACTAATGGTCCACATTTGATTCGATCACATATTGAAGGAAGAAATAAGTCAGATGGACGACCTTGGATCCTCTAAAGAGATGTCAGACACTGTATCATCACCCTAAGATGTATGTATCCATGGTGAGTGTGATCTTTACCTTAACTGCGGTTTTTGATTGTGTCCTTCAGGTTGAATCTGACGTCCTTCTCATGATCTCAGCGCCGTCTTCTGCACTCAACTCCCTAAATGCAAGTTGGATGGAAGACGATTGTGGACTGAGAGTGGTGTGACTTGGCGATCGCTAGGCCCGGACCAGTTCTGCCTCACCCGGTCTTAGGAACAGCCAAGATAAATAGGCCTTACCAAGTAGACCGTATGTCCCGAGTGGTTGAGGTTCTCTCTTGGTATAGACGGCTTCCCGAGTAGACCTATCCCCCGTAAGGCTGAGGTTCTCTCTCGGGGGGAAACTAATAATTTCCACACCACAAGCACAGCTACATGGCTGTGAACAATCGAAGATAAGTACATCAGTATCTTATTCACATGTTTAACCTTTTTATGTTAATGACCAAGGTTTCATTTGTTGATTATGGATTGTTCATGCTATGCCCATGTTTCTGTGTCATTCCAGCGGTCACTTAGCCTACTTTGATCTACTACAAGACCGAGGTTCCCACCTCCGTATGTTGGTACTAGGGCATTAATTAAAGCAGGTTTAAGACTTAGGTAGCAAACATCAAACATTTATAGACAATGTTTCTGTTTGTAACTAAGTCAAACCTGCTTTAATTTAATGTGCCCACCCTTCCGTCCCCTCGTACCGCGGCCTTGTTTCACTACTGGTCTCGGTTTGAGAAAGAGGATAGGAATGAGGCTACAGTCGCCTTTATAGTGGCCAGGCTGGAATTGAATGGAGAGCTCTCCTAGGGGCGGACAACTCTCTCCTAGGGGAGTTAACTTTTTCTTTTAAACTTCCGTTTTCTACGTTTGATTGTGCAATTAATAAGGGATTAAAGGCATTAATTAAAGCAGGTTTGACTTAGTTACAAACAGAAACATTGTCTATAAATGCTTGATTTTTGCCAGTACCGTAGTTAAAATAACATCCAGTTAGTTTGTTGACTAGAGGTAGTATAACCGCCTTGTTTTATTTATTTATTTCTTTCTTTTTTCAACATACTTGATCGTGGTAACTAGTCACACTCTGGGCTCATTTTGCCTATAATTACTGTAACAGTCTTGCTGTTGTAACAAACTTGAGTGTGACATTAAGCCAAATTCCCTCCCTCCCTCCCTGTTGTAACCATCTTCACTTTGTACTCATTTTCCCCGGAGTTACTATAACAGCTAGATATTTAGGTAACTTAACCGATTTTATACCCAAACTAGATCTAGTTATTATAGCAGCCTAACTGCGTTAAATGAACTCGCTGTATGCTTATTTTGCCCGGAGAAAGCTATAACAGTCTCACTTTGGTAATCCAGTTCACTTCATACTCTTTCAGTCTGATTTAAGATAACAGCCACATATTGTGGTAACTTACACGATTCTGCTCTCATTTTAACCAGGGACCATTAAACAAAGCAATACCTTTGAACCTTTGATCTTGAGCCGATCGCCGGTCCCCTTTATTTTATGGTCCCTGTTTTAACTGGAGTTGTCATAACAGTCTTATGGTGGTAACTTCTCGCCGTGTGCCTAGAAGCTGTATCTGTCTTACTGTAGTAGCTAAGTTCACATTGTTCTCTATAGTCATTTTCCATAGAAATACTGTAACAGTACTAGCCTTACTGTGATAACTAACTTCACTTTATACTCATTTTAACTGGATTTAAAATAAGTCAGATAGTTTGATGATTATCCGATATTATACTCCTTTTTGGCTCATTTTGCCTAGTGTTTAGCATAACATTCTTGCTGTGGTATCTAATCTGTCTTTGTGTACATTTTACGGAGTGGGTGTAACAGTCTTACTGTTATATAATATCTAATCTCACTCTGTGCTCATTTTACATAGAGTTAGCACAACAGTCTGTGGCTGAACGAGCTATAGTTTGAGTCATGCCAGCTTTTTTAATGGATAAGTTATTTCCGTGTGTGGTGAATTAACGGGTCGCTCTGTTTACATACACACAGAAGGATGTGATGTCTAAAGAAATCCCCGATTCTCAACTGTATGACCAGGCTCTAGGTACGGTTTGTTTATCGTCCTCGTGTTTTGTTTTAAGGGGACGCATCCATATGCTGTACTTCAGTTGATATATGTTGGCGTGGCAGTAATCTTTTTAGCAGTGTTCTCGAGTAGGCCTGTGCTGGTTGATATCTGCAAGTCCGTGTTTTGCTGCTGTTCTGTTTTGTTCAGTAAATGTCTTTTAAGTTCTTATGCTAAGCAATTTGTTTTAATTAAGTCCATTGACGATACGACAGCCGCATGATACGACACCACACGACAACATATTAACAACACGAAACACGAAATGATGAAGTATGTTTCTGTTCACGGAGTGGCTTGTCTATGGCCCGAACTAAACTATTTTGTCGCGTTTCATATTTTTGTCGTGGCAGTAATCCTTTCAGCATTGCAGTCGAATAGGCTTATGTTGGCTGATATCCACCATTCCTTGTTTTGCTGTTGTTCTGCCTTGTTTCGTAAATATGTTTTAAGTGTTTGTGCAAATAGGCCTATTCTATAGTTAATTCCGTAGACGATACATCACGACAACCCGACGACATGACACGACAACATAACAACACGAAATGATAAAAACTATTCATGTATCAGACTAAAATATGTTTCGGTTTTCAAAATCTCGAAAGAGTGTGCTGTGTAAAAGAGGCTCTATACGGACCCGTCCCTCGTTTGTTTGACTCGACTTTTATAGTATCATGAAATCACCATGTCAGCACTTTTGTTCAATACCTTGGAAAATTATCTCCCAGTTTATATGGCTCTTAGCTTGATTACACAGTTATTTAGGCGAGCTAGACTGACCAGGCATCCTGGTTACTCCTGGTTTTGTTTGAATGAGGTTTATCAATTTTATCGTATCCATATCAAAGAAATTCCCGCATCAAAGATATATAAACATACGCGCAGTGATTAACGTTAGCTTACTTTTCACTGTGGATAACTGCATCGACGTAACATCGTTTCGCGCCTCCTATGGATCAGTGTAGGGGTTATAAGTCGGGCTATAAATAACCTTTTACGGACTGTGGTTAATTATAAGCTGGAACTGTCCACAAAGGTAAACGTCAATCGTTTTACATCGCAAAACTGCAGCCAACCACTCTTTTTTGCCCTGAATGTAGCGTCGCTTAACCTCAGTTAACGTCCGACTTGCATAATCCACAGGGTGGAAACATCTGTCTCCCTGCTGTTGCATCACGATACCACCACGTCCGACAGGGCACACGTCTATGTCACGTCTGTATCCAATCAATCTCGTTTCAACTCCTTCAAAGAATCGTTGTTTCTAATACCTGTTTCGGTACCTGCATGCCAGACGGTCACAATGGCACTGCAATTGTTGCTAATTCTGATATGAATCTAACCATGTACTCCAAAATCCCAGGAATCCTCGGACCTCTGCAGCCTTCTTGTTTTGGCGAAATCCGCGGACGGCTGTATCCCTCTCGGCATTTGATCCAATTTCCCGACCAGCTTGAACGTGGCCATTGAAGTTCGCTTTAATGCCGAACATCCACTCACTGGGTTAGAGTGTTAGATGTGATTCTCGCAGACTGGTCAATAATTTCCTCAAACGTTGGTCGTGCTCTTCTTGTGGTCTTCCGAAAACTATTATATCATCAGATATAGGCTGAACGCCATCTCATCCTCGTCGCCACTGTAATATCACATCACACTGTCTGAGAATATTAAAATAAAATACACATTTCTAGAAGTGTTCAAGCACACTGTATTTGCATATGACTTTATCGCTGACATACAAGCACGACAGAAGTCAACGCAATATTATCACTGCGCATACAATACGAATGTGGAATACTGGATATGACACTCGGGATGTCCGTTTACACATTGCGATCTCAGTTACAGGCGTAAATGTCTAGAATTGGTGAGATATGTAAGAGGAGGGAAAAGCTAAAAAGCAACCATATGCCTCCCCCGGCACGTCGCTTTCAGACTAGGATACGGAGGATTTCAAGACAGCCTTGTATATGCCCTGTATATGGCGAGATTCTGCTGATGGACGTTTCGTCCCCGAGGCCCGCCCACTGTACAGATCTTTTGTCTTTGATATATGTTGGCATTGTGGGAAGTTGATGCTGGGTCGACATCGGGCCTTACAGACTAGTCTTTTGTGTTAAATGCCGTCATTTTCATCTGACGACGGTACAGCTCACCAATCTCCAGTGTACGAGTTGTCACAGCGACACAGCTCACCAATTAACGATATACGAGCTGTCAGAACATTTCCATCATAGCTCTATACATTTGTATCTAATACCGCTTATGTCGGTGCTAGGGGTCGTATGGCCATGTCATCCAAGTTGCCACATGAACAGGTACAATAAAAGCGTACCTGAGATACAGCACATGTAACGAATCGTTAGATTATTGGTATGTGCTTTAGAATAGGTTAACCAGAAGACTATACTGCGAAGACATGTGGCTCTGTCAGTATGTCGGCACCTCTTCCCACTTCCCTTATATGCGTTGTAATTGGTATATTAGCCGCCCTTATCTGTTCATGTGGAAACTACGAAGGAACCACACGGCCCTTAGCACCGGTTTAAACGGAACTGGATAACACATACAGATACAATATTTCTTTTTGGTTATGAACGATAAGCATCCTCTAGAAGCTATATCGAATCGACTAAAATCTTCTTAATTGTTTTCCATGCGGGTCTGTATGTGAAAGAGGTAAAGATAAAGGAGATGATATCAACCCACAGTGAACTGGACGCATAATCGGACATTACCCGGACAGTGACCGACCAAAACTAGATTAACATAGATTAACTTGCACAAAGATCTAATTTACCAACTGTTTAATATGTGTTCAGTTGTTCTATTATCTGAATTGTTTTATAATACATGTATAGTGTTTGCTCATCTAACAAGTATAATCATGAGAATACAATGGAAGTAAAATGAAGCTTTATGTTGGTGGCTGGTGAAATCCATATGGAATGCATGTATATGAAGTATAGTATTGGTACTGCATGACTTGGAATTTTGTTTATTTATTTTATTATGCCACGAATTGTTTGAAGTTGGTGAATTCTAGTATTTATGATCATCATGATGGCATTGAAAATATTTTAAATCGGTACATAAAATGTAGTAAATTATTCACAGCACTGATCCATCGTTTATTATGGAGAAAGTAGCCTGCACTGTAAATAAATCTGACGCCCGCACGTGTGATGAGAGTCTTCAAAATTGAATAGGTGTGTTAAGTTGTGAACACTTGGGTTAGATTTTAGAATGCTATTGTTCTTTGAATGCGTGTGTTCTGCATTTGAATACCTGCGTTAATGGTTTGAATGCTAAAGTTCAAAATTGAATATGTAAGTTAACAATTTGAACATGCATCTGAACAATTTGAACACAATTACGCATTCATTAAGTATTACAAGTATTCGGCGTTCAATACGTGTTCTGAAATTGAACACCTCAGTTACAGTGTGCCAAATAACTTTCAAGATATTTTTAAGGCCTGCTTTTTATTGGAGAGTATCCCGCATCGATATTCAGACCTACGATTAACAATTCGTGTTTTCAAGTGTAGACATAAAATATAATAATGATTTCCTCTAGATTATAACCAAAAAAAATGAGATGGCATGTTTGTGGCGTCATATTGCCAAAAAGCATTCTCTGACCGATAGCTTTTGTTGGTGGAAAAGTAATAAATTAGACAGAATTATTCCATGCATTTTTGAGGAAAAAAATACAAAACGGCGGAACAGTGTGAAAATTATTTGGTCGCTACGACCCAACATTATTGAGTCGACGGGTATTACACCCAAGAATATTCGGTCGAAAAGTTTGGGTTACTTATTCTGAACCAAGTTTATTGGACCATATTTCGATAGTTTCGGTCAAGATTTTGACCCAAGAATATCAAATAGCAACGATTTATCCACTACATCTGATGCTCTGATCCAATGCTCTTTGGTCCAAATCTCGACCCTATATTATTTGGCCCATTAACACTGGATTTGTCACGTCTATACTCAAAATGTTGGGGTCAAAAACGACCAAAAATTTTTTGGGATAGATTCGAACCAATCATTTTTCTAACAGTGAAATCGGGCGAAAAAATGCTAAATATTGGATTCCACGTATGTCTTGACGTGATTGAACCCTTCGAAGTTTTATTATTATCTCCAATTTCGTTAAAGTATGTACATTTGTTCATTCCTCTTTAGAAATTCCTGGATGAAGAAGATAGCGACATGGTAGCTGAGAAGATGACGCCACTGAATAAAGACAAGGAGGAGAAAACCGACGAATCGATGCCCCCTGACTACAATGACGTCATGTCCGGCGGAAATTCTTTATCCGCTCGCACCGGTGTACGTCCCTCAGAAAGCGCTGCCACAATGGGCCATCAGTCAATCAGTTCGGATGCCACTCTGTTGTCCAATGAATAGAATGTTCAGCAAAACATTTTGCAACAGAGCAAATCAATGGACAAAAGTGCACCTTGTCGCCCAAATTCGAGAAAGTTTAGCTCTCTAATTTGTAAGAGTTCTTTCCAGTATCGTTAGAGAGTCCCTGTTTTCCAATGGATATAGAAGTTTCAGCTAGTCATTTTGGAACATTGTAACTTGCTTGGGATTTGGAACCTGAGCAGACCTCACAAAATGAGCTGAGATGCTATTTATCCAAAACATTTGTAAAGTTTGACAGAAAGTGAGAGAAGGTGTTGTTTACTTGACACGAATTGAACTATCAGAAAATGTTCTAAATTGCTAACAGCCTAATATCTGGATTTTGAAGTCTTTCAGCAAGAGAGTTCATCCTTGTTCCTTCAATATCATGATGGTGAAAGATTTCGATTATCCGATTTCTCACTTAAGACTCCACGCTGATGTGAACGGTGTGTCTATAGCGACAAATTAAGTGTCCTTTTTTTTTGCGTGGTCTCAAAAGAAACTGGCGAATGGTACTCTGATGCCGTTGTATACGGATTCTTGTGTGCTCCTCTGTGAACACTTTTGAGGCGCATAATGCAGAAAGGAGGAATAATGTCAACGACAATTTTCTGATTTTCTTCAGTTTATTATATATATATTCTTTAGTGGAATCATTTTAAATTCTATATCATTTGCGTAATAGGCCGCTATATGTTGCCCTTGTATGTCAACATAAATTTGCCCTCTCTATTTTTGTATCCATCGATATTTTCATGGTCTATACCGGTAATAAAAGACAGCCAAATACTGCTAAATATGACACTTTTACCAATTTTTTTTTAATAAATTATACATATTGGGGCATCCATAAGTGGATATTAAAATCGAAGCATACTCCCACCGGGCGGAACTGTTAGATAAGTTTTGCTCAAAAGTACCTGAATGCGGAATGGCGACTCTTTGATAACAGTCTACTCCGGCCGTACACTTAAGGTTCGGTATCCCAAGTGATCACTTTTTCGGAAAGTCATTTATTCAGGAAACCAAAATTTATTGACAACTCTGTGTTCATGATTACTACAACTGAACTATCTGAACTTAAATGGGCAATTTGTGAAAATTTGGCCTTCAAATGTTCTCGCTTATAACCTCTAAAGTATTCACGAAAAATATTAGAAATTTCGGGTACCTATAATATACCTTTCGAACAAAATTACTGTACCTCATTTATTTAAGTTTCGTCCGATAAATTATTCCATGAAAGTTCAACAATTCGTAAAGAAAAAAAAAGATGCGACCATCTTCAACTGAATCATGGGTATCCTTAGAACGGAGGCAAACCTAGAAAAAAAATGAGGCAGTTATATTTAGTGCCTCATATGCGGAGTGTTCAGTTCAAATTTCATTCTCTTACGCCAAATAGCAAGCGAGTCATTAGAAGGGTAATCTTGAAAACACAGTAATTCTTCTAACGGAGAAAAGAAGCAAACACTGCCGAGAGGTGATTGAAGATTGATAGTTTTCAGCCAAGGTAAATTGCTCGCCGACGCAGTCCAGATCTTACTTATTTTGCTATTGTTCAAAAGTTTGAGGAAAGTTATCACTTGAGCATGTGTTAAATAAACGTGTCACCTACAGTGCCTCCCGACTGTCCGCTGGCGATTTTTGGCTTTGGCGGCCATTGTGCCTGTATTTCATATTGGGTTTCCTTTCCTAGGTTAAGAGATAGGGATTTCCTTTAAAAGTCTTCTAGCTGAGAATTTTGCACAGCAACACCCAGTTTGATAAAATATGATAGGCATTGTGATTATCTGCAAAGGGTTAGAATATAAGAAAACGTTAAAATACTATTTATATGATTTTTCATGAATATGCTTCAAAACAAAAGTTGTTTCCTATGTTTTCTGGGTTATCAAATGAAGCATGGGTCCGTCCACTTAACACTGTCTACAGCTGAAAAATGCACACCGACCTATATTGTTTTCTTTGTGTTTTTTTACCGACATTTACCGTAAATTCATAGTATTTACTGTACATGTAAATTTCTGGTAACGTTGTTGCATTAAAACTAAAGTAAGTGCTGTAACATATACAGCAAACGTTTATCGTTTCTCTCTTTTTGTTGGTTATTATGAGAGTTGTACTATCTTTACTTCTTTCCTTTCTAGTTTGATTGTCGTTGTCATGAAGCGGGAGTTTCAAATGACATGAATGGATGAGGCAAGATCGACAACGGCCTAGTGTGATGCAGCGTAATCTATGCGGCCGCGTACCTGCACCAAACATGCTCATAATATCTTTACGCACATCTTGCCAAACTAAAGTATCCCGAAATAGTCCCAATTTTGTGTGTAAACCCTGATGTCCCGCAAGCAAATGCACCTAATATATTACCTGTATAAGGAAAGCGTGAGGTCTTGGAACTTGGGAGAGAATTTGCGACCAAAGCAATTCCATTATGTGCTCATCTGAGGCTAATTTGAACAGGCTAAAATAATCCGTTGTTATCTACGAAGATTTTCCAAATACGCTCAAATGTATATATAGTAGAACTATGAGGTACATCAGCAATGACTTATCCTCTGTATCAAAGTTCGTGACCTCTGACAGTTTTCGAAGCCGAGACCACATGTCAGCTCTAATGTTTATAATACGTTTGATATACTCAATATTGCACCCATACTCAGCTATCAATCAAAACCAACATTGAACTTTGGTGTTCTTGTATTTCGGTGCCATACAGATAAGACCGCAGCACCTGTAAAGCGTTTATCATAGCGTATCCCCCTATACGTATAACGGGTCAATTCCACTGACTATCGTCCATTGAGGTGGAAATATATTGAACAAACCTGCCCTGATGATCTTCCTGAATAAATATCGCATAACTGAAAGCATCCGTTTATCACTTCTACGGTTTTAGCAGCAACTAGGGCGATTTGTCGTCTACTTCGGTTCTGATTTGGTTCAAATTTCTGTAACCTCCGTACTATTTAGTCTATGTCTTGAATAGTACAAGAACATCTTGGACAACACATGATGTTTATGTCCATGGTGATTTAAGCTAAACCATGAATACAGGCGTTATACATTAACACAGTGTTTTCGAACTAGTGGCTTAAATTTTAAAGTAACTGCTGAACCAGCAGTGAAAACACATTTCTTCATTTCAACTTCGGGTTGAATTCCGGGACCGTTCAAATACCAGTTTCAATATCGGGCATGTTCGATTTCAATACGTGAGTAGATGGCAATACTGTTCACGTGAACGAAAACAAACTTGCTGATGTAATTCTGGAATAAGGCATTCACAGCCCTCTGGATAACAGCACCGGAGTTGCAACCCCAAAATGCATTGTGTCCTATTCAAATAATCCCTCAATTCGACAACTACAATTGAAGGTGGTTCTCTCACTATATTTTTCTGATACAGGTATTTGCCAATTGTCACTAGATCCAATGTGAATATTGAAGAACCTCTTGAGGAGTCGAAAATGACTTACCGGTAATAGATAATTGTCCTTTCTGATTATAGAGTTGAACTTCCGAAAGTCAATACAAAAGCGGATGGAACCATCTTTCTTTGGCACAAGGGTCATAGGTGGGCCCAAAGTTATATGACGGTCGAATTACACCTGCGTCCAACATCTTGATTGATTGGACTTGATTGTGCACTATGAGCCGTTTCATCAATGACGATGATGAGGAGTCGAAAATATGAACGCCTGTACCATCTTACTCGGCCATTCGGTTCCATCTGTAGAACAACAGCAACAACAACAGGCACCGAAATTTCATCTCAGTTTGTCTTAAACTTATCAGTCACGTTTCATTTATGGCATACACTACGCCAGTTTTACGCAAAGATCTTTATCTGGAAAGTTTGTCAAATATTCTCACAATTAAAGTGATGTTGATGCATCAATTTCTACCAGAGCCGTTACTCATTGTCCATCAAGTCTTAATTAGGCTGAGAACCAACCTGAAACCTTTGGGTCATAAACCTCCATTGAAGGTTTTGGGTGTAATATTATTATCAGGACTTGACTTCCGGCGAACATTGATTGGCCATTATACCTGACTGGGCCAGAAATGGTATGTGGCGTATTTTAAAATGTTTCTATAATATTTTTGATCTCAGAAAGGCCAGGCTACCTGGTGTGGCGAGTCATTTGTGGCGGCGAATAACAGGGAATATAGTTTTCTCAAGATGTGCTCGGCCAATTCACTACATATTAAGTAAGGCGAATATTTGGTGGTTGGTGACCTTTGCACTCTCACTCCAATCTCGATTTCTCAAGTTTTGAGATGGTGAAAACAGTGGAACTCTCCTTAGCTGAAGTGACAATAGCCTGTCTCACGTGATCTATGGTAGGGCCAGACTGTCAAGTAAGTGATGAAACAACTTGCCCGTTGTTCATAATTATGAAACTAGTACGCTAAATTAAGTTTATAAATGGAGAGAATTGCACACTGATCCAAATCCAAATGCATAGAATTGAAACCAGTATTACAGGATCAAACATTTTGATATCTCCGACTGGCATTGTGGGCAAAACCTCTGCCTAAAGACTAAATTAATCTCTCCATGCAGAAGAGTTCCAACTTCTTTGACACTGCACTGTAATCAAAAATATGCGTCACACTATCAGTACCGGTGTGGAGGCTAAGAATGTCCGGTGGCTAAGAGTGTCCGGCCTCTAACTTCTAACCCAGCTAGGACATATTTCTGCACATTGGGGACTAGTGTCCGTCGTTGGTTGCAATAGAAAAAGATATGAAAAGGGACACTAACTTACGCCAAATAGCAAGCGAGTCATTAGAAGGGTAATCTGGAAAACACAGTAATTCTTTTAACGGAGAAAAGAAGCAAAAACTGCCGAGAGGTGAATGAAGAGTAGAATAGTTTCCAATCAAGGTAAATTGCTCGCCGACGCAGTCCAAATCTTACTTATTTTGTTATTGTTAAAAAGTTTGAGGAAAGTTATCACTTGAGCATGTGTTAAATAAACGTGTAGATCACCTGCAGTGCCCCTCGACTGATCCGTCTTAGGGATGTCCGGTGGTGATTTTTGGCTTTGGCGGCCATTTTGCCTGTTTTTCCTATTGGGTTATCTCCCTTTCCTAGGTTGAGAGATAGGGATTTCCTTTAAAAGCCTTCTAGCTGAGTGAGTGAGTGAATAGAATTTAACGTCGCTTTCAACAATATTTCAGCTATATCACGACGAACCAACTAAGCACCACCCAGCCCAGTTGTGTTCCAGCTACTTCAAAGAAGCAGCATGGAACCAGACACCCTCCATCTACCTTATAAAACACTGAGGACATCGCACAAGACTCAGACAGGACTCTTACATGATGCAATAAAGACAAGTGATATTACGGTGCTAGACATCACATTGTCAAGTTCCTGTTACTTCTCAGCAAAATGCATTGAAGCAACAGGAACCTGAACCCACCCAACCACCCGCACCTTCTAGCTGAGACTTTTGCACAGCAACATCCATCCAATTTGATAAATTATGATAGACATTGTGATTATTCGCAAACGATTAGAATATAAGAAAAAGTTAAATCTTATTTATATTATTTTTTCAAAAATATGCTTCAAAACTAGGGCTATTCCGTATGTTTCTTGGATTATCAAATGGATCATGGGTCAGTCCACTTAATGTTGCCTACAGCTTAAAAATGCACACCAACCTATATTTTTTTCTTTGTTTTCCCTCATATTACACAATTATGAATGCAACAACACACATTATTCAAAAAGTTAATTTCTTTGATTTACCAGCGGCGGACGTCCTAATAATATAAGTGGAAAAAATCCAGTCGTCTTGTATAACAGCTCACAAGACACCCAAACACTCATTTTCACATGTTAATTTTCAGAATAAAGAAAACTTTCTCAATTTCTTCTTTCACCAACCCACAAAGCAAATAATATAATTTAATATTTTGGAGATCTTTTTCCTAAAGTTTGAAGCCTGTTAGAGATACTATAACCTTAAACTAAAATGTTCCATAACACTGCATTTTCATAACTATATAGCGCCGAAGATCTATTCCATGACATATTGAGGATATAACGTGTTTGGCAAAGTCCTTAACGTTATTGTAACGTGTACGAGCAGGACCAGTCGTAGTGTTTAGAAGAAAACGAATTAATAACCGGGATTGCCCACTGGCATTCTGGCCGTCACCGTCGTTAACCCCTTCACTAGTAGAGATCCGGGGCTCGAAGAGATGATCACAACCCTACAAGGATGACTGACGCTCATGTAAAGGTCTATTATGGTAGTGGAAGTTTGGCTTATTTCTCCCTGTGTTTAGTGCAGTTGTATATTTCTCGGGGTGAGGGAATTCCTGACTTAGCATATATACCGCTTCACGGTCAACAAATCGACACAAATATTGTGGCTAGTCCCAGTGCAGCGAGATAGCCCAGCAATAATGTCGAAATTATCAACCTACTGGTACATAGATCTAAAAGTCCTATTTCATACTGAAGTTAGACCATGCAAGTTGCCTAAATGTGCTACAGGCAAACACATGTCTCATTACAGTATTACCCATGGTCCCAAAACTACATACATACAACACAAACACAATGTCGTGTTCCCTAAACTATAGTATAACCACAAAACACGTTTCCACCTGAAGATGCGAGCCGGCAAATTCTGGCGTGTTTGTTACAGGTTACACTAACTACAGGATTTACAAGCTTTTAGATTCCCAGGCCAAAAACAACTGCATTACGGCTCAACCGTAATTATGCCAAAATCAAGAAGTTACAGGCTGACCTGGCGTGTGTTCCTCCAGCACTTGCTTTCTAGTCTCTCCCCGATCTCTACGTCAGCTCAAGCTTATATAGGGCTACCGCACTTCCGTGAACCACGGCCAATCACAGTCGACGATACCAGCGCCCTCTTTACTGTCACTTAAACCACATTTTCCCGAACCGTTTATATAGACCTCGCTGAATAAATATGGCTATGGAAGAACAAACCATAATTCATAACTGACGTAATTGTCAAATATCAGCTTCCAACTCGCTCTGGTAAACGAGAAATACAGGTGCATGCATTTCCGAGATCCGTCTTGCTCGATGTGACGACACGGGTCAAGGTCGTTCTTCTACGTTCCAGCGGTAGTACACGGTCCTGATTCAACCTGTTCTATACACAAACGGGTAACCGTTACACTGCCCCCGACTTTCAAATCATGACGTCCCCGTCATGGCCGTACGGGTCCAGTTGTACAGTTCGAATCGATTTAAACAAAACTGTTCGCCAATCACGGGCCATCAGGGCCGGCGAAATCACTAGGTGGCCGCCCTCCGGCGGTCTGGCCGGGCCACCACGACATTAGGTCAAAGATTTCCTTCACAGAATTACATGGGCGGCTAGCAGAGCCGCCCCACGACATTAGGTCCACCGGGCTGCACGCTCAGTTGGAGGGGTCCGGCTTCTCCCCTCTTACGGTACACGGGCTGGGATGTCAGCACGTAGTCGTGCAATCTGCGAGGCTTCACCACTCGCCGACCGCGGGTCGTCGTCGCGTGTGTGGGGGCTGCCTCACCCTCGGCCACTTCCTCGGGCTCGTCCTCCAACTCGCTGTCCGGCGTTCCCCGCGGTTCCAACTCGAATTCGGCCTGCCAGTCCGGCGGCCGGATGACGCGTCCACTCCGGCTCGTCTGGGGCTGGCCTATGGGTGGCTGCACGGCTACCGGGTGGGTCACGGCGTAAGGCTCCGCGTGAGCCGGTTCCGGCCCCTGCTGGTCGCCGCCATCGTCACTGTCGCTCTCCGACGGTGTATCGTCACCCTCCACGTCCAGCCGCGGATAACATGGTTTGACCCGGTCAACATGGACGACCTGTCGCCTCCCGTCATCACTCCGGATCCGGTAGGTAACGTCCGACAATGCCGCCTCCACCACAAACGGTCCCAACCACCGGTCTCGAAGCTTCCGTATCTGTCCTGGCCGGGTCACTACGGTATGCAGATAGACCTGGTCTCCGGGCCTGAATCTTTGCGCCTTGGCCTTCAGGTTATACAGGCGCTTCTGCCGCCTCAGGGCCTTCCCACTATTTTCTCTCGCATCCCCATGGACGTCCACTAGGTGGTCACGAAGGTCCCCGACCCACGGCACGGGCTCCGTTCTCTCACCCGGGGGAGCCCCAACGGTCAGGTGAGCTGGTAGCGTCACCTCCCGGCCAAACGTCATCATATTCGGCGTGTACCCCGTAGTCTCGTGTGCGGCCGCACGGTACGCCATCAGCGTTAGTGGAATATACACGTCCCAATCGTCGGGGTGGCGGGCGGCACTAGCATGAAGCATCTGACCCAGAGTCCTGTTGAACCTCTCAACTTGGCCGTTTGACTGCGGATGGTACGCCGTCGTCCGCGTCTTTTTCATGCCTAGGATCCGGCACATCCCCTCGAACACTTTGCTCTCAAAGTTCCGACCCTGGTCCGAGTGTATCAGGGAGGGGACACCGAACCGGCTGACATACAAGTCAATCACGGCCTGGGCCACCGTCTCCGCTTCTTGGTCCGGAAGGGCCACAGCCTCCACCCACTTCGTGAAATAGTCACAGATAACTACAATATGTAGATTTCCTCTCGTCGTCAGGGAGAGAGGACCCATCAAGTCCACGGCGATACGTTCTCCGGGGCATCCCGTCATCATCCCGCGGTGCTGTCCTCGGGGTTTCTTCCCAGCCTGTTTCCTCCAACTACACGTGTCGCAGCTCCGGCACCACTGTCGAACGTCACGCTGCAGGCCAACCCAGGCGTACGCTTGTCGCACCTTCCCCAAAGTTTTAAACACCCCCAGGTGTCCTCCAGTCGGCCTGTCATGGCATTCCTGGAGTATCCTCTTTTGCAGGGCCCGCGGGACCACCAGTAACTTGGCCTTCTCCCGGCCTCTCAGGTCATACCAACGTCGCACCAGGAGGTCGCCTTCCAGGGACAAGGCGTCGTATGCTCCCCACAGCGCTTTCGTTACCCCGCTGTGTTGACAGACCAGGTCCCACCGAGGTCTGGTACCAGCCTTCACCCATTCAATCACCGGAAGTAGCTCGGGGTCGGCAGCTTGGGCCGCTGCAAAGTCCTCGTTAGGTGGAGATATGGTCACAGCCCGGGCCGCCGCCGTCCCCGCTTCTTCGGTCTCGGAGGGACGACCACACTGCTTACACGGACATCTGCTCATCGCGTCAGCATTCTGATGCTTACGGCCCGGTCGGTGGACGATATCGAATTGATAGGTCGACAGAGCTTGGATCCACCTGGCGAGTTGCCCTTCCGGCTCTTTGAATCTCATGAGCCACCTCAAGGATCCGTGGTCAGTGCGCAGTAGGAACTTCTTCCCGTAGAGGTAGTGCCGCCATGACTTAATGAAGTGGACCACCGCCAGGAGTTCGCGCCTGGTCACGCAGTATGCCTTCTCAGCCTTGGTGAGTACCCTGCTGCCATAGGCCACCACCCTCTCCTGTCCGTCGATCTCTTGGGACAGAACGGCTCCGATGCCCCAGCCGCTGGCATCCGTGTCCAGGATAAACGGTTTGGACATGTCGGGCATGGCTAGGATGGGCGCCGCTATCATCTTCTCCTTCAGGGTCTCAAACGCGATCTGGCAATCGTCGGTCCACACGAAGCTCTTCTCCTTCTGGGTAAGCTGATGCAGGGGCGCTGCCACGGTCGCAAAGTCCTGGACGAACCTCCGGTAATAGCTACACAATCCGAGGAAACTCCGTACTTCGGTCTGGGAGACTGGGGTGGGCCAGTCTCTCACAGCCTGGACCTTCCCCGGTTCCGTCTCGATACCGGCGCCGGACACAACGTGTCCCAGGTAGGTGACCTTCCGGGCTCCAATGACACACTTGGAGGGTTTCAACTTAAGCCCGTGGAGTTGTAGTCTCTGGAACACCACCTCCAAGTTGGCCAGCATCTCGGTAAACGTCTTCCCGAACACGATGATATCGTCGAGGTAAATGAGGCACGTCTCGTAGTGCAGACCGGCCAATACTGCTTCCATCAGGCGTTCAAAGGTTCCTGGGGCGTTGCACAGCCCAAATGGCATAACGCGGAACTGGTACAGGCCTTTCCGGGTGGAAAACGCGGACTTGCATCGATCTTCAGGCGCCAATTCAACTTGCCAGTATCCGGACATCAGGTCGAGGGTAGACCACCACTGTGCCCCGTTCAGTGCGTCAAGACTGTCATCGATCCTCGGCAGAGGATATGCGTCTTTCTCCGTGACGTCATTCAGGGCCCGGTAATCGACGCAGAATCTAGATTTCCCGTCCTTCTTCTTCACCAGGACGACAGGGGCGGACCACGGTCCCTCGGAGGGCTCGACCACACCTCGTCGTAACATCTCGTCAACCTGCTTGTCGATCTCCCATCTGGCATGAAGGGGCGGTCTCCTAGGTGGAATACGAATCGGGGGTGCACTCCCCGTCTTTATCTGATGCTGCACCCTGGTGGTACGCCCAAGGTCGTCATCATCGGCAGCGAACAAACCAGCGTGTCGACTCAGCATTTGTTCAACTTCCCTCAGCTGGACTGCACTCAGGCCATCCTTGGACTTCTCCAACGCCGGCCGCATATATGCCGGCAGGGTCGTCGTCCGCGCCCTCGGCTCTGTAGGCTCCTCCGGGGCATCACCTAGGGTGGACATACTCCCACAGAAGGTACCAGCGTGAATGACTGTGGACTCATCGGAAGCGTTCAGCATACGAATAGGCACACTACCATCAGAGGCAACTCGAGAAAGTGTTCTCGCCAGGACTAGGCCGGTCTCCTCGGTAAATGCGAGCTCCCCCTCGACTAGTCCAATCTCCCCCGGCGGTGCGTCTTCCACCCTGGCCGGGGCAAGCATCTGGGTTCTAGGCGGTATGGTGATGGTCTCAGCCAGGGCCAAACGATAACAATCGAAACTTCCTACGACCTCGCATTGCAGGTACTTGCCTCCCAGCTTCAATTGATGGCCTCTGGCGTCAAGGATACAGCCGTGGCGATACAGGAAGTCGTACCCCAAGATGGCGTCAATGGACAGATCTCCCACAACCAGCGTGTGCTTCCACACCGTCCCCTGGATCGATATCCTGAAGTCTCCCTCTCCGAGTAAAGGCATATGGGAACCGTCAGCTACCTTGATGGACTGGTACCGGGAGTCTCGAAGGACTGGTTTCACATCTGGGTCAAGCTGTTCCCATATCCGGCGGCTGATCAAGGAGATAGATGCTCCGGAGTCCACACAACACATCACTTTCACCGGTCCGATGGACGCGGGTAGGTATATCCCCGCTTCTCCCTGGTTATGAAGCGCAGGCTTGGGTCCCTGGGGCTTTGGTGGATTCCCGGACCCGGGCGGTCGTCTCGGGGGCGGGGAGGGTGAACGCCTAGGGCACGCCGCCCTAAAATGGCCGTCTTCTCCGCACCTCCAACATCCCCGGCGTGGTTGTCGTCCCGTCCTCTGCCCCCGCCTTGAACTTGAGCGTCCCCGTCCCGGGAAGCGCCTCTTATATTCTTCCATCAGGGTAGCAATCTCTGCTTGCAGTCGGGCCTGTGCGTCTTCATCATCCTCAGGAACGTCAGCCAGGATGTCTTCTCCTGCAGCGGCTCTTGCCGTGGTGTCGGGACGTCGCCGCTGGGCGTCTTGGAAGGCCTCTACTTCCACTGCTGCATGTACAGCCTCGTCTAGGGACTTCGGGCGGCACTGCCAGACTTTGAACCGTAAGTCTTCTTCAATGGCCTCAAAGAACTGGTCACGGGCTAGGGTGTCTTGGACCTCATCGCCGGCGTCTGGGTAGGCCATCTGGCTGAGTCTCACCAGCGCTTGGCCCAGTTCGGGTAGATCTTCTCCCCTCAGTCGTCGCCTGGACTTCAGCTTGGACTTATACAGCTCTGTTTGGTTAGGGGGTGCGAAGCGTCTCTCCAAGGCATCACGTAGGCAGATGAAGTTGGCCTCCCCTGGTTTCATCTTCAGACTGGAGAGAACCTGTTGTGCTGGCCCCCGCAGGGAGACGGCCAAGTGTTGTCCCTTCTCTTCCAGCGTCCACTGGTTTAAGGCTGCGCAATATTCAAAATGTACCAGGTGATCTCTCCAGGGCGTACTTCCATCGTAGGTCGAAGCCTTAACCAACGTCTTACGGGAAACAGGGATGGTCGTGACTGTGGCTCTCCCACTGGTATCATCCGCTGAATGGTGCCCTTCTGCGACCCGGTCGCAAATCGTCTGTTCCCGTACAGGCTGGTCTATGGGGGTTCTGGTAGTACCCTCTTCGGCCCTGGGCGTGGACGTGTGCGCTGGGGCTCCCATCGTCGTCTGATTGAAGGTCGCCCGCATCGTCTGCATCTCTGCCTGTAAGCTTTTGAGGCCCTCTAGTAGCGTTCGGATAGTCGACGGGGTCTCGATCTCGACGATGGCCGGCATGGACAGGTCAAGCGGTGCTTCCACAGGACTCGCATCTTCTGTCGTCGCCAAAGTCGCTGAACCAGGTGACCCCATCGCCGATCGCTCCCTTCCCTGTAGGATAGCTCGTAGAACCGCCATGTCCGGACGTCTCAGTGGTGTCGCTTGGAAACTCCTGGTTAATGGCGTTGTCGGCACGTCGATGTCGGTCATCTCTAGTAGTCGGTTGTTCTCTTCTGTTGTGGATCAGGCCAGATCCCACCGCTGCCACCAGTTTTCAACCGTGTAACGTGTACGAGCAGGACCAGTCGTAGTGTTTAGAAGAAAACGAATCAATAACCGGGATTGCCCACTGGCATTCTGGCCGTCACCGTCGTTAACCCCTTCACTAGTGGAGATCCGGGGCTCGAAGAGATGATCACAACCGTTACAAGGATGACTGACTCGAATGTAAAGGTCTATTATGGTATATTCTGCACAAGTAGTATACGCGGTTACAAATAATGGCGTAGAACCGCGTGGCTTAGACAGAATGTCTAAGGAGATGTAACGTTAAGATATTTACACATATGTACAGACACTAGGAGAGTGGTTGCAAATAATCTTGATGGATATATACACGTGATGTATGCACACAAGTTACGGATACATACACTTGGTGTGTGCACGTAAGGTTCACGGATACATACACTTGGTGTATGCACGCAAGGTGCACGGATACGTGCCCCTGAGAGAGTGTGTGCATATAGAGTTAACGTATCCCTAGTGTATATGTGGATAATAGAAGATGTGTGCAGTTTAAGCTTGATGTTATATGGTAATAAGATATATGGGAGTGTATGCATATAACTTTATGGTTAATATAGTGCTTTAATGCGCGATAAGGGCGGCCTGGCTGCTGGCCCTTCTCTTCTGGGGATAAGGGCGGCCTGGCTGCTGGCCCTTCTCTTCCGTCGTTGGAACGTTATGGATATAACGCTCTCTCCAGGGATGGCACCCAGTCGTTGGAACGTTAAGGATATAACGCTCTCCAGGAATGGCACCCGGTCGTTGAAACGTAAAGGCCCGTTGGAACGTTACGGCGGTAACGTTCTCTCCAATATACAGATACCCTCAGGCGTTGGAACGTCACGGCAGTGACGCTCTCTCCAGATATAGCACCAAGTCGCTGAAACGTCACGGCCCGTTGGAACGTTACGGCGGTAACGCTCTCTCCAGATACGACACCCAGTCGTTGGAACGTCACGGCAGTGACGCTCTCTCCAGAGACGTGGCAGCCCGGCGTGTACTTCACCCCCAGTCGTCGGAGCCTGACCCTAACTCGTCAGCTCACCAGTCTGCTTCCCGCACAGGTAAGTATAGCCCGGCGTCTCAACCCTTACGGCTGCTGCGGCCCGTCTATAGCCCCGTCTGTGACTACACGACTTCACGACGATCTCTCAGGTAAGTATCACGCCCACTTCCGTGCCCGTCAGGACAGTTACTCGGGTATATCATGTGCTATTATCATTTCAGTTGGTACCGATGAAACATCGTACGGTACATTCAGATTTCACGTCTAATCGACGTTTCAGAAATCTGTCTGTGCTGTGCCTTGGCTTGTCTGTACAGTCTGTACGTCTGTAGTTAGCGACCCTGCAGATTTCACGTCTAACCGACGTTTCAGAAATCTGCCTTTGCTGTGCCTTGGCTTCTCTTTACTGTCTGTAAATCTTGGTACCACTTTTACATTGGTGAAAGGAAGCCCGTCTTCTGCCACGTGTGATAAATACACGTGTCCTATCGGAATCTGTATGTTTTGTTACTACTTTTACAACGGTAAAAGTGAGCCCACCTGCAACGGTCTTTATGCGTGATAAATACGCATTTCTTCCCTGTATGGATCTGTGGTCTGTGTTTCTCGATTTACGTGTGACAAATACACGTTTTCCTCTGGAAAGACCTGTGTTCTGTGTTTCTTTGTGGTATAATCTGTGAGCTGTATGTCTGGGCTTGTACTGTACTGTTCATAATCTGTGTGGCTTTATTTTTCCTGCATGTGTGATAAATACACATTCCCCTCTGGAATCTGTAAGCTGTATCTGTAACTTGTCTATGGCCAGCTATACGCCGTCTGTGTAACTGTCCGCGGCCTCTCCTGCTCTCAAAGCGCCCGGCCCGGTTTATCGATGTTTACCGATAAAAATGCCTCGCCCGCCGGAGTCTTGTCTCGCCCCGCCGGCTGTAATACTGCGGCCGTCTCCGTCCCGTAAAGCGTTGCCCGGCTATCGGCGACGAATAAACAGGTTCCACGGTACGTTGTAGGATTATCACAGGGGGAAACTAGGTCGAAATATCCCTGTATTTAGTGCAGTTGTATACTTCTGGGGAGGGAGGGAGTCTCCTGCCTATAGTCATACACCGCTACACGGTCAAGAAGATCAACAAATATTGTGGCTTAAGTCTCAGTGCAGCGAGATAGCACAGCAATATTGTCGAAATTATCAACCTACTGGTATAGACACTAAAGCCCTATTTTATACTGAAGTTAGAACATGCAAGTTGCCTAAATGTGCTACAGGCAAACGCATGTCTCGTTACAGTGTTATAGAATTCCCCAACTACATGTACATATAACACGACAGTAACGTGTTCCCTAAATTATAGTTTAACCACAAACACGTTTTCCACACTGAAGATGCCAGCCGGCAAATTCTCATTGGATTGGCGTGTTTTCACAGGTTACACTAGCTACAGGATTTATAATCTTTTAGATTCCCAGGCCAAAATAACTGCCTTACGGGCCAACCGTAAATCGTGCCAGAAATCAATAAGTTACAGGCTAACCTGAACGTGCTTCTCCGGCCCTCAATTTCTCATCTGACCCCGCTTCCTCCGTGCGTCCGAGCTTATATAGGGCTCCCGCTACTTCGTGACTCCGGCCAATCACAGTCGACGACATCAGCGCCCTCTTTAATGTCACTTAAACCACACTTTCCCGAACCGTTTATATAGACCTCGCTGAAGAAATCTGGCTATGGAAGAACAAACCATAATTGATAACCGACGTAATTATCAAATATCAGCCTCCAACTCGGTCTGGTAAACGAGAAATACAGGTGCATGCATTTCCGAGATCCGTCTTGCTCGCCGCTGACGACATGGGTCAAGGTCGTTCTTCCACATTCCAGCGGGAGTACACGGTCCTGATTCAATCTGTTCTATACACAAACGGGTAACCGTTACAACCCTGTCCGGCTGGGATTTATTTTTGACGAGCCATCTGTGCCCATTTATGACGTGATCGCACCGAGTCGACACGTGGGCTGAGATGGAGGTTGAGCATTTTACAATTTTTTGCGTGTTACACATCACTTTATGGAAGAAACTGAATGAGATAATGTTCTAGATTTATTTTGGCAGATCCTGTGTCAAATTCAACTCCATAAATCATCTCGTTTTCACTATAATCGTGTTCATGTTAGAAATTTATCAAAACTCTGTCGAATTTTATAGTTATGAAGTTGATTGTTCTTGTGGTATAGGATTTTCACATTTTGGTCTGTATATTATAATAAACTAGAATGGTAGTTAATCAAATATTATTGGTACAGAGGAGATAAATATAAGCATAAAGAGGCGAATATTTAGGAACAAGTGTTCATGTCCTGAAATGAGACTGTCCGTATTTTTGTCGAGGGGATTTCTTCGACTGTAGTTTTTGATGAGTTCCTGTCCGCATTTTTGGCGTGCATAGTAAAAAGCGAAGTGCAATTACTGTGCACATATACTATAGCAATGTCTAATCGGCACTGATACTAGTGTTCATGTGTAGGGCCGAATGATGACTTAATTATTCCAGTGGGTTTCATATCTCAGAACCCACACTACGGCGCCATGATCCGTTTCATTTTCATGTTGTCGTATAGTTTTTAAATTGTTTTAAGAATACCAGAGGAAGAATCATTCCAAGAAATATTCGTAGGCCCACAACCAGTCCGCGGAAGATCCACGAAGAAATCCGCAAAGCTCGCAAAGCCTAACATATTTCACTGCCATAAATGTAACTTTTTGACCAAATGGAGGTTCAACCTCCAGCGGCACAGGGACGTACATACTGAAGCATCGTACGGCTGTCCAATTTACAGTAGACCATTCATAGTGAAATGGTCCAGAGATACACACACCAAATATCGGAAATTGCAATTCTCGATATCGGAAATTAGAATTTTCGATATCGAAAATTCAGTTACCGATATCGCAAATTATCACTGAATTTCCGATATCGGAAATTGCAATTCTAGTTTTCGTAAAGCTTCCAGAGCTTTCATTTTCGATATTGGAAATTCAGTGACAATTCCTGATATGGGAAATTCTATTTCCAATATCGGGAATTCCCGATATGGGAAAATTCCCGATATCGGAAAATTCTATTTATTTCCGATATCGAAAATTTCCGATATCGGAAATTCGGAATAAAAAGCACTTTGGCTTGCCATACTTTAAGTGTGTCGACAGGGACAACACTTAAAGAGCAGTCCCTGTGGACACACTTAAAGGGTTATTTCAACACTTTACGAATAAGTTTCAACACTTTAGTTTTAAGCGTGTAGGTACACCAAGTGTCTCAAAATGTTCAAGTGGAGATCATCTATGTCGTACGACCGCAATAATGTAAAATACAACATCTAGGCTGACAAGTTGCTTTGCTTTTGAGATTTGGATTTTGTTTTTTATATCATTGCAAATTCTGACTATACCAAAACTACAGTGCTTACAAAAGGAACAAAGAAGTGATTCAAAAATTATCATGCAGACTGTACCCGGCCGGTATAGTATTTTTTTTTTTTTTTTTTTTACAAATTGTATTCCTTGCCAACGTCTCAGTATGTATGAAATATTGACGTTAAGGACGCAGTACATTCGAGCCAGAAATCGTCCCCAGTTTGAGGTGCCAAAAATAATCCTTCCCAAAAATAAAATATTACCTATTAAAGAAACATTTTGACTGGCATAAAGATCCACATTTTGTTATACACAGAATAATTCCAAGACATTGAGTATCACGGTTCTCGAAGGACAGGGCCGTGAAGTATTACTGCAAAATCGCTGATTTTAGGTGAAGACGTCTATTTCTCTCTGTAAATATATTCATGTTACATTCGAACATAACAGAACTTGCCCCGGTCCGCAGCTACATACTTGAACAATCTCTTGGAACTTGATCAATCTATTGGGACAAAGCATAAAACTAATCCTGCATGGGTATGACCATGCACTCTTAATATGTTTTCTGTTCGGTTCAACGTCTTCGAATTGCACGAAAGTATACACCAATTCACGACCTTATCTGAAAATCACGATACTCGCTGGCTTGGAATTATTCGGAGTATACATTTGTATCAAAATCTATTTTTTTCCATAGGTCATATTTTTCATATGTTCCTAGCTCCAATCACATCCTTTGGGTGGTACGCCATAGTAATATCGAAGGTTTAAATTTACGGGTATATGTATTTTCATCTTTTGATGAATGCATATTTATTTTGGGTGTCCTCGCAAATTCTACCTGTTAAAACATGTATAAATTTACATTATTGTTTAATATCCCGCAACACCAGGTTCAGGATATGCTGTACCGTATTTCTTGCCAATCTGAATATTTCTATATGCCGGTATTGGCGAAAATGTTATATATCGTAATTACTCCGTGCATGTAAAAAAAACTGCATCCACAGGTAATTTTAATTATTTTTTTCATATGTTGTGCAGAACGGAATGTGTTCTCTCAATTTCGGTGTCGTCGGATGAAAATATAAATTACATGTGATTCATATTTACCGGTACATTTTTTCATATCTTGCAGAAGCAAATTCAGAAATTGCCGTACCTCGTGCCAATCTCGATATATTGGCACAATTTTGGGTCTTGAATTTTCACCTTTGTAAAATGTTTAATTTGAATTGTGAAAGCATACATCTTCGGGTATAAATTGTATTGCCTTCTATCTTACATTCCAAGTTCGGAATGTATCGTACTTGTCAATCCAGTGGTTTTCTCGATTACAACTTAGGGTGTCGACGTATACTTGCTCAAGTTATACAGGGAATTTGTATGCACGTTTTCGTATTTTAAATGCCGACTGGATGCGTTGACTTCATCTAAAATCCAAGTTTAGATCATTGAAATCTGCATGTTATACATGGAAGTCGTAGCCAGTTCCAAACATTAGATGGTTAAGTTTCGTTGTGATCTAAGGCACTGGCAAACTGAAATCAAAATAATTGCACCTGTAGAGGAGATTCAAATTAGCGATCTTTTCCATAGTGTATAACTGCTTTTAGCTAGACAAAAAGAAGGAGAATGAGTGTAAAATGCAAGAGAAATTGGTGTCTTGCATCGTGACATGCAATTTTTGGGCAGTCATCTTTGCCCTGAAAGGGGCATCGATGTTGACACTACTGTCTTTCCTTTGTTGGACGATTCATATTTCAGAAGGAGAGAGATATGTGCACAAATAACATCCATATGGTGCATGGAAAATTGGGTAGCACGTCGAAAAGTCGTACAGCGCGATTTTCTACCTCTTCACAAAGGCGCACAGTGTCACATCGAAAAGGGGCACAGTAGCAGTTATGAGTGCGCTTTGCATTTCGACCTCTGCTGAGAACGTGGAAGAAAATTACACGCTTATTTCTACATATTAATAATGAGAACTAGTACGTGAATAAATATATGTCTTGTATGTACTTATGAAAGTGATATTATATGGAGAAATATTTCATCCTTTCACAAAATTTCTTATATTCTCTTACCTCACTATCGCTACTAGAGTGAAAGCATGCGACACTATAATGGCTGTTTTTGTCTGAATTTATTCCCATTACCAGTACTCAGTATTCAGTATTTATTGTTTGTGAATTTTGGTAACATCCATTTTCTTATAGACTGGACCTTCCCGATCAATATATTTGTTGGTCTGAAGGTTTCCTTCTCGAGTTTGAAGTAGTTTGAGTTAACCCTTTCTGGGCTGGGTGATAGAGAGTTCGGAAATTTAGCGCCCTTTTGAACATTCACGGTATCACCAGAATGATTAAAAATCGAAAGCAAAGACTTTCCGTACTTTTGGAATATTATATTTGGCTAATTTTGAGCCTATTTCTGTAATTCTAGTGATTAACCATCATGCGTTAATTCAAAATGGCGCTCAAGTGGGTTTATCCATAAATCGCCCTTTTTCATGTTATTCATATAAGCCATATAATAGTCATTATTCTTAGCCCATTGTGCAAATTAGTTAACACAAAGGAATCTCCCATCAAGCCTAGTATCTTTCGCCTATTTTGAATCTGTTTGCTTAATTCTCAGCTTAAAATATGATGTTTTAATTCAAAATGGCGGACAGGTGGGGTAATCTGAAAATCACATTTTTCATGTTGCTCGTGTAGTTCAAGGCATTATTCTTACCTCACTGCGCAAATCAACAAACCTAACATTTTATTCCCATTTTGCATCAATTTACATATGCCAAAAATCAAGATTTGATGGTCAAATTCAAAATGGCGGCCATATGGGGTCATCAGAAAATCACACTTTTGGCCGTTGCCCGTATAGTTCAAGGCATTATTCTTAGCTCATTATATGCAAATTTGTCAAAATCGAGAGATCTCTAAGCATAGCCCAACATTCTATTTCCATTTTGAATCTATTTACATATCCCAAAGATTAAGCTTTGATGGTCAAATTCAAAATGGCGGCCATATGGGGTCATCTGAAAATCACACTTTTGCTCGTGTAATTTAAGGCATTATTCTTGTCTCACTGAGCAAATTTATCAAAACCGAGGGATTTCTATGCATAGCCTAACATCTTATGCCCATTTGGCATCCATTTTTCATATGCCAAAAATCAAGATTTAATGGTCTAATTCAAAATAGCGGCGCATTATTCTTAGCTCATTATTCAAATTTAGCAAAACTAAGGAATCTCTAAGCATAGCTCAGCATCCTATGCCCATTTTGAATCTATAAACATATCCCACAGATTAAGATTTGATGGTCAAATTCAAAAGGGCGTCCATATGGGGTCATCTGAAAATCACACTTTTACCTGTTGCTCATGTAGTTCAAGGCATTATTCTTATCTCACTGAGCAATTGTATCAAAACTGAGGGATCTCTATGCATAGCCTAACATCCTATGTCCATTTTGAATCTACATATGTCTAAGATCAAGATTTGATGGTCAAATTCAAAATGGCGGCCATATTATAGATATTTGGGGAAAATAACAGAACAGGAAGGATCTAAGCTGAAAAAGTTCACTGAAATTATGGGGTACTGGTATTTTCGGGGGAAAAGTTGCAGGCCATGCTAAGGATAACAACTGAAATTCAATGCTGATTTCTGTAGCTAGTCCATGCTCCTCGGCTATGGCATAGGGCACATGGTGGACTGAATCTCCTTATGACTGTATACTACCGGAACAGAAAGGATCTCAGCTGAAAAAGTTTATCCAAATAAACCCGAATGTCATGTGAGAATTGCTGGCCATGCAAGCTCCCCTGCACATGGGGTTTTATTCCCGCAAGTCAAATTTGGCTAACTCTTTCATGTGACTTATTAATGTAACGCTTATGAGCCTTTGATGTATTCATTCTTTTTTTCAAGTTTCTATTGGTGAATAAATTTCAATTCAATTCAAGCAAATCATTGAAATTATGGGGTACCAGTTCATGTATGTCTTTCGAGAATGGCTGTCCATGCTAACGATAACAACTGAATTTCAATGTTGACTTGTTCGTTCTAGCACTGGCTATGTAGAGGGCAAAGATGTGACTTGAAGATGTTCTTATGGCTGCAACACCCCAACTGAGAAGGATCAGTCATTTACGCTAACCCTATCTGAACCGGGGGGTTCCAAACGTTTTACCGCAGCTCTGGAACAAAGACGACAAGACAGCCGAAACTTTATATTTTTGCCAGTTTTATGCCATACATATTTGGTGCAATAGATCTGGTGTAACGTCAAGATGGCGGTCACGAAATGTCCTCAGAAAAACCTAAAATGACATAAAGTAAGCTATATATTTTGTCAAAACAAATTATTCTCTATCACATTAATTAGTTTTTGGGGACGAATAACGAAAAGTAAAGATTCAGAAAATGAGTCCGAAAAATAAAGGAAAGGCATCCGGAAAGCTTACGCCACTGTGAGGTCAAGATGGTGGCCATATTGAACTTTTTATACATTTTCTCATAAAGCCTTACCCTAAAATATAGTATGGAATGTTTCATCCCTCTACCTCAAGTGATAACGAAAACAGCTGAGATAACCTCCAAATCGCCAAGGCCTGGAACGTTTAAAATCGCACCAGTGCGTCTTTTCAGAATAAAAAGTCATGCTCAATATGATAACTGGATTTCAATGTTGATTTTTGTAGTTAGCCCATCTTTCTAGGTTATTATTTAGGGCGCACGGTGTCTCGAATGTTCTTTAACGCCTATATAGTACTCAAGCAGGAGGGACTTGAGCCGAAAAATGTTCATCAAATTACATGTATAAGGGTACCTATACATGTCTTCTGAGAATGACGCACGAATGTCCGGATATTAACCCTATCTGGCCTGGGCTTTTTGAGCCCTGTCCAGGCTTGGGTGGAGGTGCCGAAATGCCCCCCCCTAATTATTTTCCTTACCCCTTGAGCTTGGGGATTGAAACTTACCAAACTATACCCCTGGGTCAAGCTCTACCAGAAAATGTAAAAAAAAAATCCAAGATGGCCGCTTAGATAACGACATTTTTTGGTCGACTTTTCGCTCATATTTTTCGAATCTCCGCAAAAAAAATGCATGATACATCAGCAAATATTAATGTGATGTGAAATAAAATATTTTTTGTCCACTTTTCATCGCGGAAAAACAGAAGTTTTGAAGTAAAATGAGGAAAACATGAATTTTCTGGTACCCCATTTGGCCGCCCTCTTGAATTTACCCATGATCCTCTCCTCGGGGGTTATGCAAATAGGCTCAATATGACCCCAATATGATAAACTATAAAGTCACGGAGTGTCAGCTCTCAATATTTTGTCGTTCCGGAGATAGCGCAGAAAGTTTGGTAGGGGGGGTGGGGGGGCATGTTGGCCCACCCAGGCCAGCCGCCTGGTAGGGTTAACTGGATTCCAGTGTTGATTTTGAAGTTAGCTCTTGTTCCTAGACTAATGGTAAAGAGGGCATGGTGTCTAGAATATCTTAAAAGGTATAAAAGTCGAAGTTTTCATCTATCTGACTCTTTTTTTAAGTGGGATATTCAGCCAACCTTAATACAGATCCAGTTATTGGTACTCGCTAAATATATACCGGTAGCATTTGTTATCATTTTGGTTATATCGTGCTTGAGCGTTCGATTTTATCGAATTATGCATCAATTCCTTGATAGATTTAGTATACATTTTGAATGTGGCGTAACATTACTTTCAGCAATATATTCGACATTGAATGTCGAATGTCGAACGTCGAACTTCTTGCTAACTTCTGCACGCTGATGCTGAGAGCATATCGTTGATTCTGAGAGCCCAAGGACAGATACCGATGCAGAGACGGCCGAGAGTCTATCCACTGATACGGAGAGCTTGATTGCTGATAGTCAGTCTACGTCCCAGGGAAGCTTGTGTGTGGATGAATCCACCTTTTGGGATCGTATTGTGAATGAGGCTATTATTGATCGTGTTGAAGCGATTGGGAACGCCGAACAGGATAACTTACAACAGGTGTACGTCCAAATTATATATACGCCCCCACATCAGAAACAAAAACAGTCATGGCTATCTACGAACAGCATAGCCTGCTGTCGCTTGAAATAAAATTACAAGCGTCTGGTCCCACGCATAGGTGCATCATGAATTCCAATCGTCACTTGGAAGAGGTTATGGGGCTACCACCCCCAGAGGCCCTGCAAATGCGGTCAAAATGCGGAAACAGGTGTTCCAGGATACGTTACACTACCCTGGACTGCACGAAGACGCATAGGACCTGAACAAACTGACGAGGGGCAAAAGCGACCATGGCGATCAACATCGCACCAACCGTTTCGAAAATTTACATGCGGTAAACGACATCTCAATATGAATTGTGAATACTTTCTTCTAAAAGTGACCCTCGACCATTTGGATTTCTTGCAAGTGTCCAAGGTCAATCGGAAACGTCACATCCGGAAGTGGTGGAAGGTCAAACGTCACCGGACATTACCGGAGATTAAGGCCAAGAGAAAGCAAGAGTAAAAGCATTGGGCACGGTCTCGTACTATAGTGTAGGGTATAGTGACTCGACCCGCTCTGGTAGGAATCCATATTAGCATCCATGTTGAAACATTTCAAGCAGAGTGACGCCGAAAATCCTATGCCAGCTGTAGGAATTCCGTTGCCATGAAGATCGGCTTGAGATGAAAAGCCGAGAAAACCACCTCAAATTAGACGAGATCTTTTGGGGGCAAAACCCAGGAAATATTCAATTCATTAGATAAATATTTTATATTCCGATAAGGGTGAAATACAGAGAGAACTATGTGAGCGGACAGACACCCTGCAAGTTCGGCGGATCATATTTCACAGCATCTCTATACACCATTGATGCGCGTATGGAAAGCCATCAGTGTCATAACTTCTGGTTTCCCACACGTGGTAATTCTATTTTCCACTGTATTAGTTCTATTTTTCACGCGTGGAAAATACAGCCATTGGTTTGACTAGTAATTACCACGTGTGGATATTTCAACCAATTATTCAACGTGGAAATACCACACGTGGAAATTATTGGAGTGAAAGTTGGATGATTGACCTTTCCTGAAATTAATGATATGCAAATATGGAAGAGCGATCGTCCAACTTTTACTCTTTTACTATTACTTAGCATACTGTTTTTCTTCCTATTCTCTTTCTGTGATCTCTGGTAGCACCCCAGTAATCTATAAACCTGACCACATTCTAGATTCAGCAAGGTAAAGTTGCTATTCACTGTAAGGCATACCATTTAAAAGTTTATGCATTTGATAGGAACAGTATATACATTGGACAAAATAACAATTCAGTCTTAATTTTATAATTAAAAGTGATAAATTCATTCTAGGAATAGGCCTATTTTTTTTTCAGAAAATGTTTACTTAATAAAGGGTTTTTTATCGAGAATGTTTCAAGGTACACACTCGTGACCCAGTCACGAAATCTGGTAACTTTGTCACGGACTAGTTTTTATCCGTGAATAATGATATAATCGAATTCCATTTCGTACGAGAAGGAAATTTATATCATCATTGGGTCTACTATGTGAGTTAGTACGTGAGGTATAATATTATAATATTAGGTTAGTATAATATTAGTAATAATCGGATATAAACAGAGCTGAAATAACATTTGACAAGAAGGCTATTTAGTCAAACCGTATCAATTTTCTTGTGATTCCGCCACGGACACGTCCTGATTTAATCAGCAATATTTTATGAAGATTTATATATTATTTGGCAGTCATAACTCAATTCTAAGCAATAGAAGGTCTGCATTTATAACATATTTTCACGAACAGGATCTTGAAAGTTTCAAAATACCTTCCAAACCGTGATTAGGTACCAGTAACTCTGGAATTCATGATTCATTCGTTGGATTGGTCGAAAACAATTAATTGGATGATTTGATAGATTAAATGATTCAACCTGATTGAATCGTTATGTGATTGAATCGTTACACTGAAGGCCCATATAATTGATGATTACCAGCAGTCGCTCGGATTAGCTGATTGAAATATATAGGATTATAAATGACCGTGAAAATGTCATTTGAAGGGTTTGAAATGGGGTGGATGGATGGAGATTTATTATGTTCACTATGAACGATATAGTTCAGATCCGTTTTATAATAAATCATTTGTCTCTCCCAAGTGAGCAGTAGATAAATTAATGAAGTGATGCGCTCCATTTGTCAAATTATTAAATTAACGTTCCGATATATATTTGTATTACCTTTAATGCCCTATTAGTTGTTGTTGTGATTGGGAAAACTTAAGCTCCATGGTAGAAATCTGAAGAAGTTGTCTCTGGCCCGATTGCCGAGACTGAATTATACACCAGATTTCCCAATGCGACTCTCGGCTTATGGTTACATTTCTGTGATGAACTCCTATTCCATCTTTTAGGGCACCTGTCAAAGTTGAACTTTTTAAGATAACCAGTGTAATACGCATGCGCAGTGGAAATTGGCGATGATTCACTTCCTGGAACTTGTCAAATGCTATCAAAAACTTGAACAAATGTCTATGAAAAGTGTGTCATTTGATCACGAATAATTGAAATGCGGTAGCAGCGGGAAACAGGTAAAGCCAGAGATGACCCATTTTGTTTTTCAGCGTTGTCATTTTGAACTATTTCTTTTTTGCAGTGCGACGACCACGTCCAGTCAGGCACCCAAAACACGCGTGCCCCAAATTATTTATTTGGTCCACTCGGTTCGACCTGTGTTTTTATTAAGTCACGATTCTGTGATTCATGCCAGCTTACTGTCGTGACACAATCCGTGGGGCTTTGTAAAGAATTTGAGATCATTCTGATTTATGTCAACAAAGAAAAATGTTATTACGCGACATGTGCCTTGAACTTGTGCTATAAATAAATCAATTATTTATTTCTCAGTCCCCTTGGCTATCTGTATTTATGACATTTTGATAGTCAGTTTCATTAATAAGTGCAGAATTTAAAACCAGATAATTGAAGAAAACATTTTAGTTAGATCAGAGCATTCACAACAGACACTGTGAGGCTAAGTGATCAGTTCCAGTTAAGGGATTAAGAATTTGGTACCGGTACCAGTCATAATGAAGGGATTACTGAAATCACGAGGAGCTCGCAGGATAATTTTGAAGTCTGAAGATTGCAGACCCGAGTGAGTGATTTATACCCACATGGGTGTCCCTGTTAAATATATTAAATTATTATTGACAATGAGTACCGGTACTGAGAAGTTTTTGAAAATTAACCAATTAACAGTGGTGTAACTTAATTTTTCTGGTGGTTGCCATCAGGGCAAGCTAAATGTTTAAATTGGTTGCCCTGAATCAGATCCAGTTGCCCTCACATGGTGACTACAGTATCAATGAGCCTCGTGAAAATATTCAATTGTGTCAATATTTCTCGATCCCAGTATGGTACAGTATCTACAAATCCTCTTTCCCACTATACTCTGTTAAAGGCAGATATGATTATGATGGGCATCAGAGATTTGGTTCAGATGCACAATTAGAAAGATGTATCTCCATCCATCATGAGTTCATGGTAAAAGATTAGACATTGTGATGATTTGATTGGAACTAAATTCACTTGCCATGAACGGCAAATGCAAATTGATTTTCACTTGCTCACAGCAGATTTTGGTTGCCTCCGGCAAGCGGGCAAATGTTAACTTACACCACTGATTAACTGTTACGCTGCTGACTTCTTCTTTATGGTGCACTGCAAAAGTTCCCATTTTTACGATGTATTACACGATTACACCCGGGTTTTATGAGCGAAAATATCATTCATAGATGTGTGCCAAGATTTGCCTCACGTAGCAGCTGGTCCATAATGGTTCGGTCAACGTTTATTTGATTTCATTTTATGCCGAAATATATAAAATTGTCAGCGTAAATAAAATTTATTGGAAGAGACTGCAGTATTTTTGGTATAATTGCGGTCGGAAATGGCGAATTATGAAGAATTACAGCGGAAAATCTTGGTTTTTCAGCTGCCTTTCTCCCGGGTCTTTTCCAACTTTTCGTCCGCCATTTGTAGCGTGTGACGTCTCATTGCAAAGGGAATTCCTTATAGTTTCTGATTAGAGCCTTGAATTCGTCCGATGGCCAATCAAACAGACGATAACATCGAAAATAGGCAAGAGGTCTTTTCCCGTTTCTCTTGGTAACGCTACCAGACGATCGAGATATCGGTTCCTTGATTGGATAAGCGTGGTCTCGTGACCTAACATCGAAGCGATCATTGGCCAGAGACTTTCAACTGGGTCAAGCTGATCTAGAGAAGACGCCATTTTTTCTGTAATCACCAAGAATTACGTGACGTTCAGGTCGACAGAAATGTAAAAATAAACTTCGTTGCGATGATTTCATGGTAATCCGCACTATGGAAATATAAAATGAGCTTCTGTACTTCAACTATACCAAAGAATCATATATTTTGTAAGGGTTTTCTGTAAGTATTTTATATTTTCTGAGCGGCTTCTTGACAATGTTTTATGGAAAATCGCGTATTTTTAATTATTTTTTATTTTTATTTCTTCCTCCCGACTTCATTATTCCGAGACAGAATATGAAGTTTACATCCAGGAAATCAAGACAGACTTAGCTAACAATATATGTATGGTTTGTATTAGGTTTCATGCATGGTAAATTTGAAAATATCGATTTTAGACAATGGTACGCGAAGACCGACAAGTTCAGGGCCACTCTCCCGGGCCCGCCGCAGTCTACACTGCGGCCACTCTACCGGGCCCGCCGCAGCGTAACAGTTAACAAGCTGCTAAGTTAGGGCTGTTCCAGAAAAAAATACATGGGGGCTGGAAGGCACTTGATATATTTTTCTGTGGGTGGTCCTTTTATTACGAATTGTATTTCTGTGGGTGGTTGTAGATTATAGTAAACTACTTCTGTTGGTAGTGGGTGTCGATGTCAAAAATTCATTTCTATGGGTAGTGGGATCTTACCGAATCGGCGCATGACTTTCGATGCAATGAAATCTTTGTTTTGTTTCCTGTCATGTTGCACGGTGTATTGGATTTTCTAGCACCATCTATTGGTGATTGGTGACAAGGCGGCAAGAGTTGTCTCCCATACCAGTCCGCGACCATTTGGCCGTTTTCCGAAGTTTGCCGATCCTTGTACTTTCGGCAAATCCATTATGGAGCACAGCCAATATTACCGAGAGATTTCTATGGGTGGTGGGTTGTACAAGAGTAATAACCTTTCTATGGGTGGTGGTCTTCGAAGATTAACAATTTCTGTGGGTCGTGGCTCTTGGAGGCCTAACATTTCTATAGGTGGTGGGTATAATTCAAAAATGCCTTCCGGCCCCCCCATGTATTTTTTTCTGGAACAGCCCTTAATTAAGGGGGATTTCGAGGTAACTGCTGATCTGTTGGCCTCCCTCACAAAGATTTACCATTGATCTTTAGCCCAAAAGTGAGTCCGCCATATCAGGGTTTTTGTCAATATATTTTGATATGCAGACGATACCATTCTGAAATTACGCTATGTGTTGATAAACTATATTTTGTGATACCTACTAAAATAGTAGACTTCAAATAAGTGGGGTTTGATTTTGTCCATTTGGCCTATCTAAATGCATGTTAAGAATAAGAGTTAACGGCTCAATCGAGTAGAAAATTGCCGCAATCGGGCGGTGGTTGGTCAAACCGAGCTCTGACATATATGCCCACGCTTATCTATACCCAAAAATTTGAATAATCAAATTTTCTTATTCTTAATATGCATTTAGATAGGCCAAATGGACAAAATCAAACCCCACTTATTTGAAGTCTACTGTTTTAGTAGGTATCACAAAATATAGTTTATCAACACATAGTGTAATTTCAGAATGGTATCGTATGCATATCAAAATATATTGACAAAAACCCTGATATGGCTGACTCACGTTTGGGCTAAAGATCAATGGTAAATCTTTGTGAGGGAGGCCAACAGATCAGCAGTTACTTTGAAATCCCCCATAATTAAGGGCTGTTCCAGAAAAAAATACATGGGGGGCGGAAGGCATTTTGAATTATACCCACCACCTATAGAAATGTTAGGCCTCCAAGAGCCACTACCCACAGAAATTGTTAATCTTCGAAGACCACCACCCATAGAAAGGTTATTACTCTTGTACAACCCACCACCCATAGAAATCTCTCGGTTTATTTGCAGTTTATCTCCGGTAAACTGCCGGAGAGCAGCCGTTAAGGTTGAAAGGACCACCCTCTATAAATAAGTTGAATAAATAAATAAATGGTATTCTATGGTGGTCTGTTGCAATCATATCTAGGTCCAGTGACGTCACACTGCCTTGATACATATATTTCAAACTGTGTATGCACTTTCCAATGCTTGATTCAAGCTTAAAGTGTGTATACTTTGAGTATACACACTTTTGTTCAGTTTATTTGCAGTTTACTCTGTGTAATAAAATCATAAAAAATTACATTAAATATTTTCGGACACTGTTTCCAGTGATCTTTGATTTGATGGAAACTTTACTTGAGGGTTTACGATCACTTTAAGTGTGCAAAATGTTGTTTTGTGCATAGTTGATATCTTGTCGGTAAACAGCAAAAAGTCCGTCATCGTAATTATTCCCAAGCGATTTAATAATAATTGAGGCATTTGTATATTTTTCTCTCCTCATTGGTTGTGCCCTCCTCATTGACTGTTCACAGTGAATTGGTATGCTCGTTGTGTTAACTATTATGTCATAAGTTATTCTCATCTTCTACAGTACAATTACATTGTGAAGTGTACCTCGGTCAATTATTTCTTTATTCTCAATATTTCCAAGAATGGACGATAAGTGGAAATAAAATTGTTCTGTTATCAATTCCATTTCCAGTTATTCCTCCTCATCATGGGGCAAAGTGTTAATTCGGGTTAATTCGGGTCATTGCTAAATAGTTTACGGTAGGTTGCCACGGAACACAGGACACAGAACCAAACGGTTCCAATAAAATTTGAAATCATCAGTTCTTTAACTGTTGAGATTAACTGTCGTATAGAACAGTTTTTATAAGACCTTCATCTTTAAAATCTTGTGTAAGCTTATTATTAAAATCACACTTCTAACGTAGTCTGAAAATCAAAACAGCACTTAAGCTCGAGTTCAATACATGTACCTGAGGTTGCATCATATGCTGTGACTGTGTTTAGAATTTTCATGGTATTGAATTGTGACAGCTTACAACCCATGTTTTGGATGGATTTATGCCCTTCAATCATCGATATCAATATATATGCTTGTCCGGACCATATCTCAGTTACATGTATCATTTGACGGACAGCTTCAAAAATTACACGGAAGAGACTTGGTATCTTGCTGATGTGCACTATTAGGATTTTTAATGTGCACTTTTACAGTCCTTGCGTTTGGAGGTGAGCGATCGCTCTCGCGCACCATCGCTCACCTAAATCATATCCAAGGTACACTGTTTTTCGCGCACCTAGATTCAGCAGATTAAATATAGAAATAAGTAGGCTGTGTCTGCTAACGGCCTTATTATTAAATGTACGGACAGTTGGTGTTAATTTTGCGAACTCTTCCACACTGAAAATCACTGTGAGAATAAACTGAAATGCCTTTAATAAATTTTAATCAGCAAACGATCGCCGTCAATTCCAGCGCGGCCATAATTTCTTCGCTTGTTTGACAATCGGTAGTCTCTTGCACAGGCTATTCCTAGCATGGGATCGTGCAATATTTGCCACGTGCGCGGAGAGCTGACAACAATGGCGGTAACTGCAGCAAATCTTCCTTGAACAAGTTGAAGCAGTTGACGAAGTTTTCTAAGAAAGGTAGATGATTTACACATCATTATCAGCACACAGAGCCTGTAGTCAGTAGGATGTCAATACTCTTGGGCAATATTGAACTGGGACTCGTCTGATCATTCGCCAAACATTCTTCTCGTTCACTTTATACTATCGGCCGATTATTTTCGAGAACCTCCACGAACACTGCTCTTCGCGCATGGTTGGTTCCGACGAGTATTATATGCAGAGTGAGCTTGCTCAATCTTCTGGTACGTACGGCCGTACTACCCACTGGTGACTGTTGAAATCTTCATCACTTTTGATATTGACTTGTTTAAATTGAAATAGAATAATTTATTTTCATTAATTTTTCGTTTGAAAATAAATTGAAAAATAAAATAATTTAATCAAAAATATAATATGGTAGGTTAAACAATTAAAACAAAATCACTCCCCTCACGAATTTTGGGAGAGCGATTTTCAGCTCTCGTATTAGCTCTCCTCGGTTAATTTAGGTACACTTTTTTTAGCTCACCATCTTTTTACAAAAGACAAGGACTGCTTTTAGTATTTTTCACCCTTTCAATAATTTTCCCCAGAGTTATGACCCTTTATCATCTTCATCATCAATATATGCTAGTCTGGACCACATTCCCATAACCCATTCAATATGACTCACAGTTATGACCATTTATCGTCGACATCAATACTTTGTTGTCCTGGCTGTATTTGCCTTAATAATTGCTGAAGAAGTTAGAAATTTTCTATTACTATTAGATGCTTATTATCATGTAGGTTTGCCCTATCAGGTAAGTTATTTGTTTCGCTGATTTATCCAGAGTTATGGCCCTTTATCATCAATATGAGTATATTATATGCTATAAATGATTGTAAACTCGCTGACTATGTAATGTCTACTTGTTGAAGAAGTTTGATACTCATATGGTGAATGATAACTATATAGTGGTCTGTCATGTTTTACCCGGCAGTCTGGGGGGGGGGGGAGGGAGTCTAGCGGTCAATAGGAGTGGAAATGTTGATATGAATGAACAGATGGAACAAGCAAAGTAAAGGGATTATGTTAGACTACAGAACTATTTGTATGACTTTCTTTCAGGAATTGTGACATTCTCCTGTATTGTGTAGGTACTGGTTCTGTTCTGTTTATACACAAGAATTTTGTTTGATCAAAAGCTGAAACATTGTTGAAGAATACAACGTTAAACCTTGAAGGTTCTACCAAATACTCCCTGTACGCTTTGCATGAAAACATACATAGAAGCTATGTAACAAGTTGACATTTTTTGTCTATGGAAAATGATGCCAAATTGGCATTTCTGACACAAAAAACCGCAGATGTAGTGAAAAATGTATTGAATCTGTTACAACCTCTTACCCATGACGTCGGAGTCTGATAACGTCGTATGATATCAACTAGATGATTACATCACACATTCTATTGTTACGTACGTTGCACAACAATTGGGTATGATGACATCATCATAGGCATTACGTTTTAGTTTTGTGACGTTGTTGGTGTTACAATGGAAGTGTCACCTAGAATGTTTGCTATGAATGCCCGCCTCGAATTATCATAATCGGAATCCGACATCATGTGTCAACAAGTCCTGGCATTCGCGGTTTCCAATCAGGGATGGTAATAGAAGGTTTGGGTTGATTTTTTAAAGCTTTCCGAAAAACAGTAAGCTGCCAGTAAATGTCAAATATAACCTCTCACAACAATTTGGCATAAAAAAAGTTGTGGGGACCATTTGTTCAGATGATATATTAGCTACTATTCGATCGAAACTTCGAAACTGGCATGGAAGCTGCTAAGGGAGCTTCTTGAAATTGGGGCATGCTAGAAACTGGCATAGGGCATTCCAAACAGAGTGGCATGGTGCACCGAGTTGGAACTCTTAGAAACTCCATGACAATTTTTTTGGAACTTGGCAGGCAAAGGAGGCTTAAGCCATTCCATGCAATGGCATGGAGGGCATATATGCCATTCCAATTGGAACTCCTCTCCATCCAGATCAGAACACCAAACTGGGCATAGTGTATCACATTTAGATAACCAGCCTATGCCATTCCTATCTAGAAACTCATGCCCTAATTTCAAGAAGCTCCCAAAGTACCTTGCAGCTGTGTACTGTTAGGTTTTTTTTTGCGGGTTTTCGGTAATTTTCCTGAGTTGACCCTCATCAACATCAATAGGAGTGAAGATGTCGATATACAGAATGAGCAGGTAGAATAAGGAGAGGACTGACGCTGATTTGAAGCCTGTAGGCCTGCATGTACTGCAACAGATTATCATTTAATAGGGATGCTTTTGACTGCAGAACTATTTGTCTGACACTGCAGGGCTGCACGAATTAAAATTTGCGTAACATAAATATGGGTTATGCTATGTTTTCTTGGGCAACCATTTCACCCTGGCAGCCGCATAACCTATTCCAATGTTCAATATACAGCTTTATATCTTCAGGCGAACGGAAAATATGGGTTACCAGAATTCAAAAGTGTTTTGCACAATCATTGCGTAACTCCAAAAATAGGTAACAATTTGTGCAGCCCTGCTTTGACAGTCTTTGAGAAATTGTGAAATTCTTGTGTATTGCGCAAGTACGTACACCTGGTAGTTGTGCCAAGTATCTGATTGAAGCCAATGGTAAAGCGCCTTCAACACAATGTGATGTTAGAAGCCAGATTCGGAGATGACATCAGTATCATAGCCTGACTCATAGACCAGCACTAATCGCTCTCAGAAATCAGACGGATCACTCAATTTTATCGACGGTATCTGATCATACTCATAAACTGTTAATTCCCTGACAGGTTATCCATTTTGGATCATTGTTAGTGGATAAACATCGCAATATCCACTGAGAATAGTACCTGACTCAAGTCAAGTCTATAAATAGAGAAAAATCAATACTAACAATAAAACCATGCTGGCTACTGTCTGCCTCGACTATACGCCAGACAGCATTAAAAAAAAAAGCCCACCAGCGTCGTCGTCGTTTGGCGTCTGTTTCAGTCGGTTGGCGTGGAAGTCTGCGAGAGTTAATTTATATATATTGGAACTCTGTTGGCGTACATATATACATTGGGCCTCATTTTCCGAAGACTAAAGCTGTGATAGCTTTTATGTGTGTGTGCCAAGACCATTAATACAGTCATCTTGATTTGTGTATGTATATGGATTTTCTTCAGTGTTGTAACGGTATGCCATAGAGATTATTTCAGAGCTTGCAAAAAGCAGGAGAGCTGGATGGAGAAATTATATTCCAATGTACCATAATTGCTGTATATTATTCATACAGACAGCACTGGTGTATTGTTGTTTTAGTTTTGTGTCAATGAACTCACCAAACCCCTTCCAATGAATTTTCAAAATTTTTGGTTAAATGCAGGATGTTCTCACTTCCTTGGTATATTAGTTCTTCCAGGCCTCCATGCATGTTGGTGTTGCCCTATAGGGCATTGAAATTCTGAAATTGTTCAGATTGAATTTGAGTTAGGTAAGTTCTGTTACTCTGTCTGGGCAGTTACATGTAACTGCCATGATGGCCTTACTAGCTATAGCGTGAAATGGAATAGATTGCCCGCCTCAGAGTTGTGTTGCCCCATGCTCCATCCATCACACTCACAGATGTTTACTAAACATATCTGGGTGACCGGGTGCTGTACTGGCTGGGTTGATCAGTGTCCAGCAGGGCCGTAGCCAGGATTTACGGAGGGGTGGTTCGCCTTCACTCCAAAAGGGCACATCAGAGGGTTCGCTGTATGGGACAAAGGGCAAATAGGTGGTTCGCTTCAGTGTTTGAAAAGAGCAGTTATATGAGAAAAATATATAATATTTCCGAAAGGGGGGTTCGCCCGAACCCAGAAAACCCCCCTTGGCTACGGGCCTGTCCAGGGTAAAAGGAATTGTGAGCACTCTCGTGTTCTGGCACATGTAGGCACTGTCGTGATATGACTGAAACAAGGTTGAAAACGACGTTAAACTCTACTACTCACTCACTCCTTACTAAACATATCTGATGTAATTTCTACAGATGTGACAGACTGCGGTATAATAGTCTGCAGATCATATATGACTGTGTGAGATTTGTGATGTTAATTCAGAAATTAGTGACTGTAGACATGCAGTGGTGTGACCATAAAACTTATGGAATGGTTCGGTATGGATAAAACAACAACTTGTTCACATTTAAAAAGGGCGGAAATACCTTCAGATACAGCACAGCGCAGGACATAAAAAAAACCCATCCGTACACCGATTTTTTGTGAGTCACTAATAATAAACTAATCTTTTTTTATAGGCCCTTAACGGTCCGTTCATTCTTGATCAGATGCTGCTACAGTCCGACATTTACCAAGATTAATTTATAGGAAAAAAATGATATAAATTTGTGACACAATTTCATTTTTTTTTTATACATGTAATTGTAGACATGTAGGTCTAATTACAACCTTGTCATACATATTATCCTTATAATATGCCAAATCTGTTAATTAGGCCGTTGTAAGTTCAACTGAATATTAAACCAAGGTTGTGAGGCGAGTTAGAGAAGAAAGTGTACCTAAAGGGCTTCACCAGCTATGAATGTAGCAGATGTAGCCCAAGAAATTGATTCAGTACCATCTGGTGTTATTGACCATATCAGCCAGACCATACATTTTAGCAGGTTAAGTTTATACTTTTGTAATATTATAAAGGTTCTACCAAATGGTCTCCACACCTCATGCTTTTTTTATGCTATATTGTTGTAATATGTTATATTTGACATTCAATTATAGCGGTTTACTGTTTTGGCAAATGGTCAAAGTTTAGATAAAAGAAACTTGAAATCCTCCATTACCACACCTGTTTGAAAACGGCGAAGGCCGTGACCTGCTGACCCATGACGTCAGAGTCTGATTAAGCGAGCAATTGTAGCGAATGTTGTAGGCGACATTTCCATTGTAACGCTGACAACGTCACAAAGCTAAAAAGTAAAGCATTTCTGTTGACGTCATAATGATGTCGTCATACCCAATTGTTGTGTAACGTTCATCACTATAGGTCGTCCGAGACAGCCGTGCAGTCGACGTGTCCGACGTCACGGGTCAGAGGTTACGCTTTCAATACGTTTTCATTATCACCACATCTGTTTTATTGCGCTAAATCCCCCAACATGTATTTGATGCCATTTTTCGTAGAAAAAATTATCAACATATATTTTACACAGCTTTTACACAGGGTAGACCCTTTAAGAGAACAAGTATGTATTATAGTACCAAACACCAAATGTAGTTTCTTTCTTGAAATGGCTTGAGCTACGTGTACATGTATCATGCCACAGACTGTAAATAAAGTTCTGGGACTAGTGAGAGAAAACTGGAAAACTTTAATAGCTTTCACAGCAGAGTCGACCTGATTACCCAGGGTGCACCAGTGCAGTCTTGTAACCAGAGAGGCTAGTTTTTATCTACATATATACATGTATATCTACCATTCAGTTGTAGAAGCTAGTATATACATGTACCAATGATTTTGACATGAGATACACTCCATAGGATGAGCAGCTGTATGGATGGTTGGATGTATTTTGGCACTAATAGTCAGTTGGCATGGTGGGGAGGCAGCTAAATGCTGATAAAAAACATGACCCTGACAGCTGGGTACAGAGTTCTGATTTCTGAGGTTTGCTCTCTCAGAAAAGCAAATCAGTGTTGACTGCAGTTGAGTAATGTTACATTCTGGAATTATTTGGACCAGAATTTGACCATCATGTTATGCGGCTGTACGTGTGGCCCTTCAAGGTCAAAGACTGACCCAAACAGGTACCGTATTTCTGGCTTGTATTCTGTATGTTTACATATTTTTTTTGCTTCATTGCAAGTAATTTACCACAGTAACCTGTTTCATGCGGAAGGCTAAACAAATAATAATCTTTTTCTGGGTACCTAACTTACCCAAAATATTTTATGAAGCTATGTATACCCATGATTAATTTATGGTTGTTTATATGTACTTCTGTTGCTCACCCGTAAAAAGTTTGAAGCATTAACTGATTAGGTGTAATGTGTTAGCATATGCCTCAATACCGACGGTCACGGATGTACAAAGGGAAGCAACTTTACCATCGTCACGGCAGAGGGCGTGACTGCTTGTGGGTCAGATCGAAGATTGTTAACATGGTGGATCAAAGGAAATTGACGCAAAACGGTTTCCAGTTCGATAAATGGGCGGTCAAAATGAAATTAAAACAGATGTACTGCAGAGTGACTATCCTAACATATTGACAGACACACAAGGCGCTCTTGTTGTATGATGTAAGATATATATTTCTAGTCCAAATGAATTGAAGAATCTGGTATGTTCTTCTGTGACGTCGATCATTCGCTATGACGTTGCAACAATCCATATTGTGATGACGCCACTCGCGATACCATTGTTGGCGGTCCAAATAACAAACGTCACAAGAGAACGTCATAATACAAATGTATCAAAATGTATATACATGTATACGTAGCGTCGCAAGCTATCGTATGGCTGCAGGATAAATCTGACCCCCTCTGCACTCCGCCCTCTACCGGTATGTCAGCAAAGTTGTTCCCCTTTACGTATCCGTAACCGTCGGTATTGCTCAAATCAGAATACTTCACACTTTCAGTACAAAACACTCAAAAAGTTTGACCTGAGCAGATTTCATAGCTCTTGGTTCTGAGAATAACTTTCAATTCAATTCAATACCCTATTTCTTCAAATTTTTCGAACAGCATTTTTAGACTTTGAAGCAAAAGAAATCTATCTTTATGTCAGCTGAGGCTAAATACTGTGGCATGGATATGTTGTTTATCCCAAGAACTGCAAAGATAGCTAGTGAAATTTGTAGATTGTTTGCACAATTTCTCTCCACAGTAGCCTGAAGTTAAGTTTTGTCATCTGAGTAATAAGAAGAAAGAGGATAAGATTATTTTCCAAATGTCCAATATTAGCATAGGATCGATGCATTTGGGAACTTTTAAGATGTTGTTGAAGGTGAACTGCAAAGCTTTTAATTTTATCTAAAATGTTGCTTACATCTTGTCTTATGTGACATAACTTTTATACGTTTTTGAGGCAAATATATTTTGCAAAATTGTACTAATAACAATATTTAAAGGTGAAATGCAAAGGTTTTTAGATTCTCCTCTTTACATTTTATATAGGTTGAATAATGATATAAATACCAGTCTATCTAATTCACTTAGTTAAATTTAAATTATTTTGTCTGCTAGAATCTTTTTAAAAGTTGGTACTCCTAGCACAGCTGAATTCAGATTTGCAAAACGTCATCGCTTATCTTTCCTTGATTGTGACGTCACGTCAGACCAGCCGCCCGGAGACTGAACGTTACAAGTATTGATGCTCGGCCAGGTGGTCTGATGTGACGTCACAAAACAGCGTCAAACAAGGGCAGATAAGCGACGCGGATTTCATTTCTCGAATTGACCGGGCTTGAGATGCCAACTTTGAAGCACTTTTCAAAAGTTACCAGGAGACAAAATACTTCAAATAAAACCAAACAAAATAAATAGGCTGAAGTTTCCATCATTAACTAGCCCACAAAGAATATATAAATGAAAATTTGAAAACCTTTGCATTTCACCTTTAAGTTATCCTGTTATAAATCCATCTTGAAAACTTGCATCGCTTGTCTCTCTTGGTTTGTAGACCGTTATAACGTTATAGCGGTCTCCTTCATTCAAGTTTTATTTAAATGTGACATCATGCTACGTTTGATGAATGAGCGAGGACCACTATAACGTCATGACGTTCCGAAAACAACGGGAGGCAAGCGATGACGTTTTTTAAAAGTTCTGGCTCTCGTTTTCTGGTGGTATAAGTTTTGACTTCTCATATACCCAAAATGAAACAATAACCCACAGAACTATTACCACACATATTTGTAACAACTATAGAAGTTATTGTTTTATGACATTTTAACAGAACATTGGAAAGCTTTTCAGTTTACCTTTCATCTTATGTATGTCAGACCTGGGATACAATATGACAGAGGGATGATAAACCTCATTAATATACATGTACAAACAATGCTGTACTGAGAGTGTATACTCTATGCTGACTTTCATCACCTGTAAAATGTTCAGTCAACTAATTTTGCGCCATTTTATTATCTCAACTTTATTTTTTGGGTAAAAATTAGTTCAGTTTATAAAGGCCAATCTAGGTAAACCAAAATGGTAAATCAGGGGAATACCATCTAGACGAAACGCTATGGAAACTTGCATGTATTCGCCGATATGCTACGTGATCCAATAATAAGCCAATCACGACAATTTCTACCTTTTCTTTGTGACAATAATTGACGTTTAGTTCACGGATCGAGATTAACATCTTCGCACGACTCAATCTTTTGATAGTTTCTGCCCCCTAACAAAGCTAGGGTTTTCGGCGGGAGTAAACTCTTTGATCTTTACGGTTACCACGCACACTGTCTGGAAATGATGCCATATTTAGATACTGTTTCAGTATAATGTTTATAATCAGCCCTCGTGCTACCGTATGCAATTACTGTGGGCGTGATTTTGAAATTGTTTCACCAAGCTAGCCACCTGATTGACTAACAATGTCAAGTTTCAAATTCGCACGGAATTTATATAGGGCTGAAGTCAGATACATGTATAATATTCTGTGATATTATATTTGAGTTTACTGAGATTGTATGAAGGCATGCACGTATATACGTGCACTATAGAGAATGCATGTTCTGGGAGAACTGATATTTTGTTACAGTTCACTGGACAGCCATATTCCACATTTGGACAGGTGAAAATTGGAAAATTTAACATGCGAGAGATAGGAGAAAATAGAAAGTGGACAGATAAAATTTGGCAAAGTGTGATTTTCAGACAGGCAGTTTTGAATTCTAATACTCTGGGAACTGAGTGAGTAAGTTAATAGGGTTTATTGTCATGTTCAGCTATTTCGGCCATATAGCAACGATAAAACTAACTACGCTATGATTAGCTGGACATGTGTGACTATACATGTACTGATATTTCCGTCATTGTAAAGCATGACAAACATCAGTGAAGGGATGTGTGTACCTCATAAAGTTCGGGTTTATGCTTATTCGGTAAATTATATAAATTACTCTGCATGGACATAATAGATCTCCATCCCCACAAGTTAACAATTGTACATGTATCTAGGTTAAGTTTGGACCAAATTACTGTATATCACACTGCACTCTGCCAATATGTTGTGGAATGTTGTTAATTATTCTAGCACCCTGCAGTAGCCTGGCACTGTAATCATATCAATACAGCCGTATACATGTATTTAGATGGAAGGTTCCGCTACCATAGGTGAGGTGAATTTTCATACTTCAAGCATTCATAATGTCACGAGTATAGTACATGTTTTATCATGGTTGGTTTCGTGTAGAATCTTGATGAAAGAGCCTTGATGCTTGCGAAACTTTGCTTTTCTAAAATTCGTGTCACAAAAATTATTCAGCTGAAATGTATTTTGAGCGGCCTGGTCTGTGGAGCAAAACATACAACATAATATTAAAGCAGTCCCATTAAGTGGACTTTTGGAGAAATTTCATGTTGACATTTATTTACCACCACTTTTACACATTTTCTTTGAAATGTGTGAAATGATGTAAATTATCAGTGGTTTACCAGTATGTATCTACAATATAGTTAGGTTTTTCCCAGGATGCATGGAAAATATTTTGATGGTCCCGAAATCTCATACATCCTGAACTGGGGATGTTTTTACTGCAGTTTGCAGACTGTTTTATGATCCTTATCTCAGCTAGGTGTCCCGTGATAGTCATGATTTTGTCCCTATTTGTATGCCTGTAAGTTGTAACATGGCACATGTAGTTATAAGCTAATTTAGTGAAAAACTATTTGGTTAAAAAAAAAAAATGCATTTAGCCCAATGAAATCACACAGAAATTGATATTAGAGTGATAAAAGCGCAGATTTACTGATCGGTATCTTTATATTTAAGCTTGAAATATCGTTTTCCAGACAGTTAATTGTCCTTTGTTTCTTTCGCCGTCGACTTTTGTTTTTTATGTTCACATTCAGAAGAGAATTAATATATATACTAGGTCAGATATCCGGGATAAGTTTTTCTGACCTATACGCTTCAGGCTTGACTGGGTGCAGTCTGTAGACACAGTAGGCCTACATTGTACATGTATTCATAATTGTCACAATTTGAGAAGTCAGATTTTGACGTATGACATACAGATGTGCTCATGGAAATGATGTCATTACTGCAATAATCACCAGTCCATGTTTTTATTTCATTCGCTTCCATGTTATTGCTGCAATAATTCATGTGTCGATCTGAACCACATGCAGACACCATATTAAAGACCCATACATGGTAAGTTTAGACAGAACTTTATTATTGGACTCTGTACAGGAGAAGTGAACAGCATATATAGTTCTGCCTTTGTATGTATCTGTTGTCTGAAGATCATTCGGTCATAATGTTAAAACTGTGCTGTTATGGTCTGAGTGCTATTGTAAGAAGAACTTCCAGAATCGTAAAACAAAATGACGCAAGACTCACTTGAGAAAGTGGTTGAAACTATTGATTACAAGTTGGTAGATACATGTACTTCATGTAGGAAGCTATCGTCTGAGTCTGTGCAGCTGAAAAGGCACAAGTCTAGACATATTGTCTTGTGATTCTTACATGGAGTATGAACCGATTACTTGTCGAGCTTTTGCATTTTCCATCAGTGGTGCCCTCTCCATGGCATGTGGAATATTTAGTCATGGACATCATGGAAATGCCAAATATTTGAATGTATGCTGGGAGAAATTTGATGTGGCGTGCATATGTTACCGGAGATAAATATTAGAAATATTTTATTTTTAATATCATATTTTAATATTTTTTATTGTAGTTTTATTATTAGAAATATTAACATATTTTAATATATTAATATAGAAACTTCAGTGAATCAGTCAAATATTCAAAAAGGGAACCAGCATTTTCATTGGCTCGTGGAGAAAATTGTAAGAAAATCCAACCAATCAGATGGAACAGGCCTTACATTGTAGAGAAATCACACCAGGCTGATTGGATAAGCCTAGTATTGACTATTAATTAACAGGGCTCATTTACTCACAGTGAGGCCGATTTCATTGAACTACATTATCAGCACTTCATACGTTCTACCAGGTTGATAAGTAGGCTCCGTTAAAAGGACTCACAGAGCCTTTTATGGAGCCTGGGCTGATCAGCTCCGTCAAGATCCATTACCTAAATTGGAGATTGTGAAGGTCCATTGATGCAGCCATGAATGTCTAAGGCTAGCTTGCCAATCCATGACAAATGGATGTAAACATGTTAACTGTTAGATGGGGCCTGAAAATGTTGTGAATATCCAGAATAATTTGGCATATGTACATCAAACAAAAATCCAGTAAAATGATGTAATTTGTGCATTTCGGTCATGTAAGATGAAGTGACGTGAATTTACGGGATTTTCAATAGTGGGGAATGGGGAAGTGGTCGGCCATTGTTCCTTATGCTAACATGTCAAGTCAAATTGAAAAGCGGTATCTCCTCTTACATGAAAGGGCGGTGGTTCTCTCCAGGTACTCCGGCTTCCTCCACCAACCAAACTGACTGTCATCATATGAGTGAAACAAACTTGAGTGTGACATTAAGCCAAATTCCCTCCCTCACTTCCTCCTCTTATATGAACAATATCCCGTAATTTGTACAGTTATTTTTAACGTCTCGAATAAAATTTCAGTCACTTAAAAAATAATTTACCAGCCATTTCCAGAAAACTTCCTGCCAATATTAAACTATTCTTGTTCAAAAGTATTCACAATTGGATGGCTATACAAGATTTTATCATAGGTAAATGTCCTTCGGTCTGGGGTTTTCATTTAGTCCAGTTGAAAGGTGGTCTAAATAATATGAGCGAATTATTACCTTATATCACCCTTATATTACCTGAAAGTGCCTCCTATATTTCCTATAGTTTACTCAAAACCTCCTATATTTCCTATATTTTGACTTTTTCTCATAAAAACTTCCAGCAATGCTCTGAAATTGGCATGAGGAAATACAATTCTGAAAACAATTTTGTTCGGCAAATATGAAAACATTGAAATCTCGCTTTGTCGAACCAAGCAGCAGAACGTGTCTCTTCAATCATCACCAATAGGACCGCATTCACTGGGAATAATTTGATTAAACACCTGAAAACTACCAAGTTTGGAACATACAATGTAGTGCTGAATACACTCCTTTATTTCCTATATTTTCCAATATTTTATTAAGAAAATTCCTATATTTTGGCAAATTTCCTCCTATATTTTCACTGTGAGAAACTTGCGGGCCTGCTTATACCATATGTTTCAGCATTCTAAAATGTGTAGTTTTGTGTTTTCTTGAACAGGATGGCTGCAGTGAAGGAGAAGCACAAGAAGAATAAGAATAAAGGGGCTGGAGCTGTTCCTGACTGGACCAAAACGGGAAGCTTTATCCACAAACCGGACCGGGGCTGGATCCACCCGGACGAACAACTTCTACCAGACGCCGGCGTCTGTTATGGTGTAAGGGTAAGTGTCCAAGAAAAAGAAGATTTACGTATGTCTGTTATACATGTTCTTTTACAAGTATTCTGAAATGGAGCTTTAATACGACAGCATCAATAAAATATGTATGAAGTCTTGCAGTTCGCCATAATATTTTCACACTTCAAAACAAAAATAACTGAATGTCCGACTTCCATAACTCACTGCAACAATAAAATAAAATATACTGGGGGAAAAAGTGCAAATAAAACTTTCTTGAACACCAAGTATTTAACCTTTTATTCAATTTATTTAATTACGCAACATTTTCCAAAATCATAGATTCCAACCAACCTCAATTGTACGTTTGAAGATCATAAAATGATTCCATACCATTAAAACTTACATTTCTTTCCCCAACACACTCTCTGTTCACATCTAGAAAAATGCAGTCACGTGAATAGATTTCACCCAATCCCGAGCGCACAGGGAAAGCATGACTGAGAATCGACAGGGAAACCTGATTTTTCTTTAGATGATTTATACTTTGCAGTGGATTTAAATCATTTCTAGCTCCACTATTTAAATAAAGAATATAAGGGGAAATATGCTACATGTAGATCTCTTCCTACCTCAATCAGTACTTTATTTATCCTTTGATAACTTGCAAAATATTGCCGGATAAATCTAAGCGCACAACAAACATTTCCCGTGTTTTGCTTCCAGGTTTCCCCTCGACAACACGTGTTCGTACCACTCAACTTCGCCTAAGTATATTAGGCTCCATTCTACGAACAAAGTATAGTGAACGTCTCGTGGTTGTCGATCTTATATCATAAAAAGTGCAGTATGGGGTAAATATCACAAAATTAAAGAGACATCACAGTCGACGTATTGTGACCTTTCATTGTCGAACGGTATGGGCATTAAATATGGGGACTCTAATTTACTAAAACATCCATTTTTTTTAACTGACCTGCACAAACTATTAAGAAGTGGTCAGTTTTTCACGACTGCGATATTGACTTCCGGTCACGAATACTTAGGGAACTTACTGTAATTCAGTTTTCTCACCAAAAAAATTTGGGGTTATAAAATTGAGCAATCTGATTAAAACCAGATCTAAATCAATGCTCCCTGTCTTGCATGTCGCTGATTTAAGATCTGAGACCAAAGCCAGGCTTTCCGTGTTCAACAACAGCTTTCAGCAGATCAATGTCTTGCATCTGGACATCTCACTTTCTAATGAGGGGGGTGACAGGTGTACGTTTACATGTAAATCTCACCTTCTCATATATTTCAGCTTGTTCCCTC